>OX336369.1:63175194-63394809 GCA_946902895.1 Fragum fragum | reverse complement strand
CCAAACCCGTTTTTGAATGTCTTACTGCCTATTTAGACATTGGAAAATAGGAAGACTTTACACTTTTGAAACATACCATATCAAAATTCAAAATTGCATTAAATACACTTAAGTTTCTGTAATCAAATAAACGTTCTTTTAAAGATGTTTTTAAGCGATTGAAAGATAAAATTATTGACTTTCAACACATTAGATGTCTTTTAACTCATTCGTTCTGATGTCAGTTTGACGCTGATTTCATCTACAAATTGATTGTAAATTTTGCCATACCCTATACCAAACGGAACATTTTGACCAAAATCGATAATTTAATCCAAATTACCGATTGATTGTTATTGTTTTCCTATGACAAAGATGAATAATTTATGATTAGAATTTCAAACGGTTTCATTCAAAGACTTCATAATTCTTTTTAAATCTATCATTGCACGTCGAAAAAAGTAAGCTGATCAATGTCTAGGCCAAAGATATGGTCTAGGTAACCGGACAATAGCCCCTACGGACAATATCCCCTTCTATGTTTTTTGATATGGCGGACATTATCCCCTTCCTAAATTTAACAGGGCGGACATTAGCCCCTTCGCCATTCTAACAGGGCGGACAAAATCCCCTTCCTCATATTAACAAGGCGGACATTATCCCCTTCATCGTTTTACTACTGCGGACAAAAGCCCCTTTCTGTAATATATCACAGATAATTCACGGTTTCTGGATTGGATATAATTCCGGTATTTCACATGAAAACCAGTCAAAGATTGTAAAAATTATAATAATAATCAATGAAATACTCTGATTCTACTGGCGACTGATATGTTGTAAAAAAAAAAAAAACTCATACAAAATTGTAGCTACGATGTTTCGGTCTCATACCAACACCATGTATACAAAAGAGAAAAAGATAAGATCATATGGAAAAGGTAATAATATAGCTAATATTCAGCATGTTCTACTTTGTTAAGTCGGATTTAAATCTTCGAGTGTCAGGACAACATATTTCCAGATGGCTTTAATTGGTAAGAAGTTAACACGAGGTTCATTTTAAAGAAACATGCTGGTAAAGAGGGACAAGCTCCTCTTTGCCTTTACCGTGACGTTTTCTAGAATACAAATTTTATGGAGTCGCTCGCATAGAAATGTGCAAAGGTATTCAGTTAAAAATTGAGCACTGGTTTATTATTCAATAAAAAAAGAGTAAAATTTATATTAATCTGGGCTTATAGTTCGTTTCGTTACTTAAGCCGGAAGAAACTAAGAACAATTTTACGAAGGGGATAATGTCCGCCGATCGAGGGGATGGTGTCCGCCCTGTTAATAATAGGAAGGGGATTTCGTTCGCCCTATCCGAATGGCGAAGGGGCAAATGTCCGCCCTGTTGAATTTAGGAAGGGGATAATGTCGATCTTGTCGAAAAATATAGAAGGGGATATTGTCCGGAGGGGCTATTGTCCTAGATTCATGGCCTAAAAGAAGTAATAGTTTTAGTTCATTTCTGACAATTTACGCGATTCAACCTAAGCGGAGCGCAAGTTTATTCGTGTAAATTGTCAGAATATGAACAATAACTGTTTTACCGATCGACTTAAATTTTCATCCAATAACGCTATATCCAGTGAGTCGCGAGTAAATCTATGATGTCGGTCATTTTTGTTGCGTCATACATTCTTAAATAAAAGCGACGTAAACAAAAAGGGGGAGCAAATTTGACCATTCTCATGCTTTGATAGATGTTTCGTCATTTGTCGTGACGGTTTCAACAGGAAAATTACGCTCTAACTCATGCTTGGCGAACAAAAATTTGCGGATTCAGCTAAAATAATAGATTTTATACTCTATTTTTTAAACTTTTTACGGACAATCTTTTTTAGCATTTTATTTTGAAAAGTAATAATTAAAAAATACGGGTCGTCTAATGCGGGATATTAATTTCCACAAATGTTTGCAACGAGAATGGTTCAATGGGCCCCTACCGATATACGGAGTCGTCCTGAAAATTGCCCTATAATTAACTCCCTTGACTTAAATGGGTAGTTCCTGTTTAAATTTGCTATATAGAGAATATAAGGGCTGAGACTAAATGTTCCTATTTTGCGTAGAATCAGATATTTTTTTCAGAAATCAATACAGAGGAATGTTGAGTACTCTTAAAATTCTCTTAGAATATGGAATTGATGTGGTAGTTTATATTAACGTTGACACGTTTTAATCGATTTTTTCTCCCGACCTAGGAACCAATTTCATTCTCGTCCAGTTTTCATATTTTAATTCTCATTTTCGAAACAAAATTAGCAAAGGCGTCCTTTGTAGGAAATCATTGCGTTTACTTCTCTAACTTGAAAAGACTTATTAAAACAAGGAAACCACACAACAACAACTAAGAATAACCATATTGCGATAAAGAGTACTTTTTACGCCGATTTTCCCCACATTTGAAAGATCCATTATTTTCGGTACACATGGCTATTAATTTTTCGTTCGTATCCTCTTTCGTTCTGAGATTTTTTTTCTGTGAAGGGTAAATGGTAAATCAAATTTAAAAGTGCTGTTTTAATACAAGCAACTTACACGCTTCTGATCGTTATCTCTGATTGCGTAATAGACCACGGGTGGTATTTTGGATGTACACTGGATATATCTCATAATGATCGGCTATTTGCTTTTGATTTTCACCCGATTCCCCTTATTACAAGTAACAAAGGAAGTCGTTTGCTATTCCCTTTAATTCTAAGGAAATTACGAGTTTGTACATTTTAGATAGGATTATAAATGCAAGAGGTAAAGGAAATCTATTTTAAAACGTTTCTCATTTAGAAAAATTTGGAAAAAAATGTTTAAGTAAGAAAAATCTGAAAAAAAATTACAACAAAAAGATTTACATACATTGTATCATATATGTTATTGCATGATATATCTCAATATAGTAATAAGAATTTGGTGAATTGATTAACACGTTCAAAAAGATTGTCTTAGTTAGATCTTTGTGACACTTCTTACAGTCATCTCTTTTATATTCCACTTTTTTATTTCTCACTTTTTCTCGAATACTTAAATATATGAAATGATATATAAAACAATTAAAAAAAAAAAAAAAAAGAATTCAATAGGGTAGAAATACTGTGGAAAGGGAACAAATTTGTTTGCAACAAACTTATTCTTTTTCTACAATGCATTCTCAATTTGCTTATTATTTTTCTACAATGTATTCTCAATTTGATAGCCACCGGGACGTATAAACCAGGGTTAACAAGAATAAATTTTACATAAAAAATTTAAAGTTTTCATCAGATGCTAAAGCTTGTGCAGGTTGATTGATTTAAATTGGTTTACCCATTCCCACACAATGACGCTTTTAGGCGCCCCTTAAGAAATATAATTGGGAAAACATTGTGTAAAATGACAAAATTGCTTGTAACAATCAATATTTTCATTTTGCCGGATGTTTTCTACCCAGAAAGATGGAACAAAAACAAAAATTCAAGACAAAATGTTGAGTTTCATTTTCAGATGTTATAAAAATCTAG
The DNA here is from genome assembly GCA_946902895.1 of Fragum fragum. Taxonomy (NCBI): domain Eukaryota; kingdom Metazoa; phylum Mollusca; class Bivalvia; order Cardiida; family Cardiidae; genus Fragum; species Fragum fragum. The sequence continues at coordinate 63,391,291 of OX336369.1, read as the reverse complement.
ATATGCTTGAATTTACTGAGCTTTCATTGATTTGCCAAAGAACGGTGACTGGTTTATTATTATTTTTTTTAGTCTTTTTTCGTAGTAGGGGTAGATACCTTTAAAATGCCACTGCTCTTAGGCGTGTAGTTATTTAGAACAATCTTTGCTAATGTAATGACTTAACTGTAAACCCTTACAACGGAAACAACATCGCCCAGCAAGGCTAATAAAAATAAACAAAACTGAAATTTGCGTTTCTTTAGTCCTTCAGTGTATGAGTTGTGCATTTATGTTATCCACGATACAATTGAAAAACCAACCACATTAAAATCCAGCATTGAGATTAAAATCAAATAGCAAGGTAATCGCTTATGCCCCTTACAGAGACCAGGAGTGTGCGTCGAATAGTTGACATCAGCCGTAAAATGTCGTATGATCTATGTAGGGGTTTACAAGTACCAAATCATCTCGCGATAAATCTGTAAGTGCAAAAGACAACGAACGTTCTATTTTTCTAACATATCATTTGAGAAAAAGTTTATATATGTGTGGTGACTTGATCGTCGAAACAAACTACAGCTTGAATAAGCTGTAGCCAAGACGTGCTAAAGGTCCAACATCGATTTGTATTTGGTTTATGTCCTAATCAAAATAAAAGAGTATAGTGACATTTTATAAAATTTCTGAGTTGTTATGTCTCGACGGAGGCCAAGGGGCGGGGCCAGCAATCCACTAATTGATATCCGTTCACTTGCTATGTCATAATTTGATACCCATAAGATTGGCCTGACCTTACCGTTACCATGTTTTGGCGACTACCAAACAGCTTTCGAAATTATACATCATATGGTGAAGCAGCCCTACTCTCAAAGACTTAAAATGAATACTCGAATGTACATTATTTATCAATTAAATACAAATAACAGATCATCGAACTTAATTTTCTCAACTTTGATCGGCCTATTCCTTTATCGTTAAAAGTCCTCGTAAACGCTATGCATATTATATAGTCTTTTCAACTCATTTGCTATCAAATACAATAAAAATCAAGCCATCGTCATAGCGCGGTTAGTAGCGCGTCGAACTGTCATTCTACAGGTCTCTCATCCTTTCCGACTATCTGTCTCCCACCAATGGGGCTGATAATCGTAGACCTATGTGGGGTAGCGGCTGGGGTCAAGAAAAGATAAAATGTTTGTAGTTGTAGGAGAAATACAAGGAATCCGTTGTCAGGTGCCCCAGTCACCGCGATATGACTGAAAGATTGACAAAAGCGGTGTAAATTCCCATTTAAAAAAAAACATAAAAAAACAATACAAAACAAATTATTTATTTGATGTTAAAAGCGGCCAACACGAGGTTAAATGTTTTCAACCAAACAACTGTAACACAAAAAACCAGAACCTAGTTACTTAAGCTATATTTATCTTTTGCTTTAGTTACTTGTCTACTCCGAGAACACACGTATATTGTACTGAGTAAAATCTTCACTGTAAAACTCCCACCTTATAATGTTATAGCTTTCCATTATTTATATGATCACTTCATTTTATTTCTTGAAATAGTTAGAGCGTAATAGTGCTGTAGTAGCACCTTTATGTTTTAGCCAGCGTGTTCGGGACGTGTTTGATTTTAAACAACACGCTCCACACACGCCATCGACACACTGACACACGTTGTTACACGCTGAGTATATCGCCAGATGTCGTGCATGCTCACAATTCCTCAGTGTGTTATGAACGAGTTGAAATACGTTCCGAACACGTTCAGTACACTAGAGACAGCCAATGTACACGTTCACATACGCTGCGAGCACGCTAGAAACACGTTGGCTAAAAGTTACACAGAACGTGTGCCTTGCCAGTCTTTAACGCGTTCCTGGCGTGTGGAAGCATTTCAGTATTTAATGCCCCTGTCACACTATAACGTATAAGCCAACGTACGCCGAACGCATGAAAAGAAATAATTTCGTTGTCATACGTTGTCATACGCTGAAGAAAAGTCACAAAAAATGAGAGAAAGCCTCTGTTTGAACTTATGCAAAACGTACGTGCAACGTACTAAGCGAATGAATAGCGCATGTCCAACGTATGAGTAACTTATGCATTGCTTACCTCTGGCGTAACATGACTTATGAAAGCGTACAACAGCGCACGTCCAGCGTTTGCCTAGCGTTCTTAACTTATGAGGAACGTATGAAGAACTTATGAGGAACGTATGCCCAACGATCGCCAAACTTGTGCACAGCGTGCTTGTAGTGCACGTGACGTTCGTGACGTCAGATACATGCATGATATTTATCTCTTGGCTACCCAGTCTTCATTATTTATGTAGTTGAAGATCGGTAAACATGTCCCTAAAGAAACAAAGGAAAAACTCGGGAAGAGGCCGCGCAAAGAAAACTTCAGCGCCTACACGTTCGGCGTCTTCCCTATCTCCTAAACAGACAGACGATAACGGAAATAACCAGCATTCGGACAATGATGATCAAAACCGCCCTCGTTCGGACTCAAATGCTTCTTCAGTGGCGTCTGTGAACGAAACTGTAGTCTCTATTGCTCCGTCTGACTCGAACTCGTCACATACACAAAACGACAGACAGAAGCGTTGGCCTCTTCATCTTCGGATCCTACTAGCCACATACAAAGCAGCTCCAATCACATTATTTTGGTGATTCAATATGGCTAGCTGATATTCTCGTCTAAGTCTCTCATGGTCTTCCATTTCTCACCAATCTGAGTGGTATGATTTACTAATGTGTACCAAATTTGTACAAGATGAGCTCAGAACGCTTGCAGATACGCTACCCGTAAGTTACAATTACGTTCAGTACGTTCTACATACGTTCAAAGTACGCTGAGTACCCTCCCAGTGCGTCGGACATACGCTCAATACGTCGATGAACGTTTGGAATAAGTTACCCATAAGTTAGGAGTACGTTGCTTGTAGGTTACAAACACGTTATGCATACGCTAAGCACACGCTACACAAGCGTCCAATAGACTTTTACGTATGGCAACGTATGCGAACGTATGAGTAACTTACATGTAACGTACATGAACCTATGCATTACTTATAAGTAGCGTACATGAAACTTATGAGTAACGTACTATCCATCGTCGGCATACGTTGGAAATTTTGTGCATGCACCAATTTTTTCAACATACTCGTCTTACGACGACGTATGCCAGCGTATGACAGCGTACTAAGAGTAGTATGCAAATCTTATGCCCAACGTATGCAACGTACTTCAACGTACAGACTGAATTTCTCATACGTCGGCGTACGTTGGTGCTATACGCTGTAGTGTGACAGAAACTTAACAGAAAATTGGTAAAGGTTTCACCGTTCTACTTAATGATTTTCTACCATCAGCTGGTCATATTTACATGTATATATATTCTAATACGACAATTGCGTTAATTATGTTGTTTTTCACTTTAAGCAGTGGAAAAAAAGTTATATATTGTGAAATTTAAAAAAAAAACTATTTTTGAACAGAATTTTCTGAAAAAGAAGCATGTCCATTTGTTTTGTTGTTGTTATTGTTGTTTTAAAAGGGTTTCTTGTTTTTTCATGAAAAATTTGACATTCGATATAATGTTGACTTTATTTGATTACTCGTATTTTTTTAACTTTATGATAACATGTCTAATCGAATGTCTTATGTCTAATTGGGCAGTAAGACATTAAAAACGGGTTTGGTAGAATGTCTATTCGAATGTCTAATTGGGCATGGCGGACACCATCCCCTCGATCGGCGGACATTATCCCCTTCGTAATATTGTACCAAGTTTCTTCGGGCTTAAGTAACGAAACGAACAATAAGCCCAGATTAATATAAATTTTACTCTTCTTTTTATTGAATAATAAACCAGTGCTCAATTTTTAACTGAATACTTTTGCACATTTCTATGCGAGCGACTCCATAAAAGTTGTATTCTAGAAAACGTCATGGTAAAGGCAAAGAGGAGCTTGTCCCTCTTTACCAGCAAGTTTCTTTAAAATGAACCTCGTGTTAACTTTTTACTATTCGAAGCCATCTGGAAATATGTTGTCCTGACACTCGAAGATATAAATCCGACTTAACAAAATAGAACATGCTAAATATTAGCTATATTATTACCATTTCCATATGATCTTATCTTTTTCTCTTTTGTATACATGGTGTTGGTATGAGACCGAAACATCGTAGCTACAATTTTGTATGTGTTTTTTTTTTTTTTTACAACATATCAGTCGCCAGTAGAATCAGAGTATTTCATTGATTATTATTATAATTTTTACAATCTTTGACTGGTTTTCATGTGAAATACCGGAATTATATCCAATCCAGAAACCGTGAATTGTCTGTGATATATTACAGAAAGGGGCTTTTGTCCGCAGTAGTAAAACGATGAAGAGGATAATGTCCGCCCTGTTAATATGAGGAAGGGGATTTTGTCCGCCCTGTCAGAATGGCGAAGGGGCTAATGTCCGCCCTGTTAAATTTAGGTAGGGGAAAATGTCCGCCATGTCAAAAAACATAGAAGGAGATATTGTCCGTAGGGGCTATTGTCCGGTTACCTAGACCATATCTTTGGCCTAGACATTGATCAGCTTACTTATCAGTTTTTTCGACGTGCAATGATAGATTTAAAAAGAATTATGAAGTCTTTGGATGAAACCGTTTGAAATTCTAATCATAAATTATTCATCTTTGTCATCGGAAAACAATAACAATCAATCGGTAATTTGGATTAAATTATCGATTTTGGTCAAAATGTTCCGTTTGGTATAAGGTATGGCAAAATTTACAATCAATTTGTAGATGAAATAAGCGTCAAACTGACATCAGAACGAATGAGTTAAAAGACATCTACAATGTTGAAAGTCAATAATTTTATCTTTCAATCGCTTAAAACATCTTTAAAAGAACGTTTATTTGATTAAAGAAACTTAAGTGTATTTAATCCCATACCCAAAGGAATTTTGATATGTTATGTTTCAAAAGTGTTAAGTCTTCCTATTTTCAAATGTCTAATTTGGCAGTTAGACATTCAAAAAAGGGTTTGGTCGGATGTCTAATAGAATGTCTAATGTCTAATTGGGCAGTTAGACATTCAAAAACGGGTTTGGTCGAATGTCTACTCGAATGTCTAATGTCTAATTGGGCAGTTAGACATTCAAAAACGGGTTTGGTCGAATGTCTAATCGAATGTCTAATGTCTAATTGGGCAGTTAGACATTCAAAAACGGGTTTGGTCGAATGTCTAATCGAATGTCTAATGTCTTATTGGGCAGTTAGACATTCAAAAACGGGTTTGGTCGAATGTCTAATCGAATGTCTAATGTCTAATTGGGCAGTTAGACATTCAAAAATTGGTTTGGTCGAATGTCTAATCGAATGTCTAATGTCTAATTGGGCAGTTAGACATTCAAAAACGGGTTTGGTCGAAAGTCTAATCGAATGTCTAATGTCTAATTGGGCAGTTAGACATTCAAAAACGGGTTTGGTCGAATGTCTAATCGAATGTCTAATTGGGCAGTTAGACATTCAAAAACGGGTTTGGTCGAATGTCTAATCGAATGTCTAATGTCTAATTGGGCAGTTAGACATTCAAAAACGGGTTTGGTCGAATGTCTACTCGAATGTCTAATGTCTAATTGGGCAGTAAGACATTCAAAAACGGGTTTGGTCGAATGTCTTATCGAATGTCTAATGTCTAATTGGGCAGTTAGACATTCAAAAACGGGTTTGGTCGAATGTCTAATCGAATGTCTAATGTCTAATTGGGCAGTTAGACATTCAAAAACGGGTTTGGTCGAATGTCTTATCGAATGTCTAATGTCTAATTGGGCAATGAGACATTCAAAAACGGGTTTGGTCGAATGTCTAATCGAATGTCTAATGTCTAATTGGGCAGTTAGACATTCAAAAACGGGTTTGGTCGAATGTCTAATCGAATGTCTAATGTCTAATTGGGCAGTTAGACATTCAAAAACGGGTTTGGTCGAAAGTCTAATCGAATGTCTAATGTCTAATTGGGCAGTTAGACATTCAAAAACGGGTTTGGTCGAATGTCTAATCGAATGTCTAATGTCTATTTGGGCAGTTAGACATTCAAAAACGGGTTTGGTCGAATGTCTAATCGAATGTTTAATGTCTAATTGGGCAGTTAGACATTCAAAAACGGGTTTGGTCGAATGTCTAATCGAATGTCGAATGTCTAATCGAATGTCTAATTGGGCAGTTAGACATTCAAAAACGGGTTTGGTCGAATGTCTAATCGAATGTCTAATGTCTAATTGGGCAGTTAGACATTCAAAAACGGGTTTGGTCGAATGTCTACTCGAATGTCTAATGTCTAATTGGGCAGTAAGACATTCAAAAACGGGTTTGGTCGAATGTCTTATCGAATGTCTAATGTCTAATTGGGCAGTTAGACATTCAAAAACGGGTTTGGTCGAATGTCTAATCGAATGTCTAATGTCTAATTGGGCAGTTAGACATTCAAAAACGGGTTTGGTCGAATGTCTAATCGAATGTCTAATTGGGCAGTTAGACATTCAAAAACGGGTTTGGTCGAATGTCTAATCGAATGTCTAATATCTAATTGGGCAGTTAGACATTCAAAAACGGGTTTGGTCGAATGTCTAATCGAATGTCTAATGTCTAATTGGGCAGTAAGACATTCAAAAACGGGTTTGGTCGAAAGTCTAATCGAATGTCTAATGTCTAATTGGGCAGTTAGACATTCAAAAACGGGTTTGGTCGAATGTCTAATCGAATGTCTAATGTCTAATTGGGCAGTTAGACATTCAAAAACGGGTTTGGTCGAATGTCTAATCGAATGTCTAATGTCTAATTGGGCAATGAGACATTCAAAAACGGGTATGGTCGAATGTCTAATCGAATGTCTAATGTCTAATTGGGCAGTTAGACATTCAAAAACGGGTTTGGTCGAATGTCTAATCGAATGTCTAATGTCTAATTGGGCAGTTAGACATTCAAAAACGGGTTTGGTCGAAAGTCTAATCGAATGTCTAATGTCTAATTGGGCAGTTAGACATTCAAAAACGGGTTTGGTCGAATGTCTAATCGAATGTCTAATGTCTAATTGGGCAGTTAGACATTCAAAAACGGGTTTGGTCGAATGTCTAATCGAATGTTTAATGTCTAATTGGGCAGTTAGACATTCAAAAACGGGTTTGGTCGAATGTCTAAGCGAATGTCGAATGTCTAATCGAATGTCTAATTGGGCAGTTAGACATTCAAAAACGGGTTTGGTCGAATGTCTACTCGAATGTCTAATGTCTAATTGGGCAGTTAGACATTCAAAAACGGGTTTGGTCGAATGTCTAATCGAATGTCTAATGTCTAATTGGGCAATGAGACATTCAAAAACGGGTTTGGTCGAATGTCTAATCGAATGTCTAATGTCTAATTGGGCAGTTAGACATTCAAAAACGGGTTTGGTCGAATGTCTAATCGAATGTCTAATGTCTAATTGGGCAGTTAGACATTCAAAAACGGGTTTGGTCGAATGTCTAATCGAATGTCTAATGTCTAATTGGGCAGTTAGACATTCAAAAACGGGTTTGGTCGAATGTCTAATCGAATGTCTAATGTCTAATTGGGCAGTTAGACATTCAAAAACGGGTTTGGTCGAATGTCTAATCGAATGTCTAATGTCTAATTGGGCAGTTAGACATTCAAAAACGGGTTTGGTCGAATGTCTTATCGAATGTCTAATGTCTAATTGGGCAATTAGACATTCAAAAACGGGTTTGGTCGAATGTCTAATCGAATGTCTAATGTCTAATTGGGCAGTTAGACATTCAAAAACGGGTTTGGTCGAATGTCTAATCGAATGTCTAATGTCTAATTGGGCAGTTAGACATTCAAAAACGGGTTTGGTCGAATGTCTATTCGAATGTCTAATGTCTAATTGGGCCGTTAGACATTCAAAAACGGGTTTGGTCGAATGTCTTATCGAATGTCTTATGTCTAATTGGGCAGTTAGACATTCAAAAACGGGTTTGGTCGAATGTCTAATCGAATGTCTAATGTCTCATTGGGCAGTTAGACATTCAAAAACGGGTTTAGTCGAATGTCTAATCGAATGTCTAATGTCTAATTGGGCAGTTAGACATTCAAAAACGGGTTTGGTCGAATGTCTAATGGAATGTCTAATGTCTAATTGGGCAGTTAGACATTCAAAAACGGGTTTGGTCGAATGTCTAATCGAATGTCTAATGTCTAATTGGGCAATTAGACATTCAAAAACGGGTTTGGTCGAATGTCTAATCGAATGTCTAATGTCTAATTGGGCAGTTAGACATTCAAAAACGGGTTTGGTCGAATGTCTACTCGAATGTCTTATGTCTAATTGGGCAGTTAGACATTCAAAAACGGGTTGGTCGAATGTCTAATTGAATGTCTAATGTCTAATTGTGCAGTTAGACATTCAAAAAGGGTTTGGTCGTATGTCTAATCGAATGTCTAATGTCTAATTGGGCAGTTAGACATTCAAAAACGGGTTTGGTCGAATGTCTAATTGAATGTCTAATGTCTTATTGGACAGTTAGACATTCAAAATCGGGTTTGGTCGAATGTCTAATCGAATGTCTAATGTCTAATTGGGCAGTTAGACATTCAAAAACGGGTTTGGTCGAATGTCTAATCGAATGTCTAATGTCTAATTGGGCAGTTAGACATTCAAAAACGGGTTTGGTCGAATGTCTAATCGAATGTCTAATGTCTAATTGGGCAATTAGACATTCAAAAACGGGTTTGGTCGAATGTCTAATCGAATGTCTAATGTCTAATTGGGCAGTTAGACATTCAAAAACGGGTTTGGTCGAATGTCTAATCGAATGTCTTATGTCTAATTGGGCAATTAGACATTCAAAAACGGGTTTGGTCGAATGTCTAATCGAAAGTCTAATTTCTCATTAGGCAGTTAGACATTCAAAAACGGGTTTGGTCGAATGTCTACTCGAATGTCTAATGTCTAATTGGGCAGTTAGACATTCAAAAACGGGTTGGTCGAATGTCTAACCGAATGTCTAATGTCTAATTGGGCAGTTAGACATTGATATTTGAATGTCTAATTTTCCAGTTAGACATTCGGTCGAATGTCTAATGTCTAATGTCTAATGTCCTGCCAACTTCACACACTTCTCAAAATGCTGATGTCAACGGTAATTTATCGGTGGACGGATTCGATTGAATATTCCTCACTGGAATGGGAGCAGCCCACGAAAAAACCCCGTTTATTTTTGAGTAGGAAGAAACGTGTTTCCGTAGCCAGGGCTCTACCTAGAAATATCGAGCAACGGAATATCTCAAACATGCTAAAACAGATTTACAATTTTGATTGCATGATTCTCTATTTCGAATTTGAATCTGGACCGAATGAAATACGATGCTACCGCGGAGAATGAAATAATCTAGATTGTCCTTTTGCATTATTCAATATTCATCAGGGCTTGATTGAGGAATCATTTGCTCCTTGACCATGCAATTCAAGGGGTCAAAAACAAACATTTTCTAAAAATTCAAAGTACAAACTTTCTCTTCTTATATATGTTGACAAACTTTTATAAAAATCCATAGGGATGGACTTCGAATGCATCAATCAGTGTTACCCAGTTTGTAAAGTCCAGTTAGAAGAAAAGTAGTGCCCAGTAAGGTTCGATTTATTATTTTTCAAAACCTGTCCATCCAAAACAAATGTACCTTTTCAAAATGGCGAAACGCGAGAATTCTATATAATTCGTAGAACGCGTAAAGACTTCTCTTATATACGAAAACGTAAATGCTGTCACGGTTTCAAAAACGCGGTTTTTCAATAATTTGCTTTGTTGTATACCGCGGGAGTGATAAGCTATACAGTTACATATGTTAAAAGATGTTTATTATTATTTTGAATAAGCCTTTTCGATCCATTACCAAAGAAAAAAAATTGGACTAGTTGCAGACGACAATTCAAATTGAAAACTATGGCCTAGATAGGGAAGAAACATTAGGGAAAAGGCAATTTCTCCTTTTCTCACAATGCCTTCTTTAATCCGCAAAGAAGCGTGATTGTGTGGGCATGGGTTAAGCTTCTGCTGGATCGCAGAAAGTTTAAAAGATATACAGAATCTCTCGTTTGATTCTTATTTGTAATAAATCTAAATGAATACTGCTAATAAAACATGATCCAAGTTTATAAAATGATATCTTAATTTTTTGTGGACTGTCATCGAGAAAGGATAATCTCATAAAAGTTGAAAAAATATTGATCTTGAAAGCTTGTTAGACTGCAATCATTTGAATTTGATTTAACGTCACTTTCAGTATTATTTCAGTTAAACCACAGTTGGTATGTGCACCCAACCATGGCTTCCTGTCAAATTTCACACCAGTAACATGTACAACTGCAACAATAAAATTGGGCCATTAAATGTGTAGCTGCTTAGTAATCTTTAAAGGCATATCAATAATCATAATGTCGTCGGTGAAGGACAATGACGTGTGTCACTTTTTTTTCGAACTAGTGACCGTGCCAAGGACACTAGAATAGAAAACATCTTGTATGACTTATTAAACAAACTAGGCTATGTGAGACGTTATGCTTAACCCTTCCCCGCTTAAAAAAAAAAAAAAAAAAAAATCGACTTATCCAAATTGAAAGAGGTTGCAGACGACAATGAAAATCAGATGCAATATGAAATGAAACCTTCCTGTGTGGGAGAAAATATTGTGGGATAAAGAGAAATTGCTTGTTACAGGTAATTTCTTCCCTTTCCACAATCTTTCCTTACGTATAGAATCACATTGACGCAAAATCCCTGATTTGTACAGGAAGGGGTTCAACTAGATTATCAATATGAACAATTCCATTTCTACACCAAAATGGGAATATCACACTACTATGCTAACATGGGCGTCCATCATCAGTAAATTCAGTGCTTTTATTTTTCACAGGGTTTCAAAATGATAGCATAATATTGATGTGAAACAAAGTTCAACGGGTTTGCATTGAAACATTCATTTCATCCAATATTTCAAGTGTTGTAACCGTACACTGCACTATGTTCGACATTCAGATGATAAAAGGGTATACGTTCTCGATTTGATTGAACACCTTTCAGAAAAACATGTAATTTTATGATTCTAATAAAGTTTTAATGTCTGCTTTACACTCAATTAGCAAAACACAGTGCTTAATCATGACGGCTACAGGAAATAAACTGCAAAATTTCTGATATAAGCGAGATGTAAAAGAAGTACAAATTCCTGTTGAATATTCAAAGCGCCGACAAAACTATAGAGGTTCATGTGCCAAAACCAATTCTATGGTAACGGATTTGTGTCCATAAAGGTCTTTTACATTTTTGTGCTTACGTTCGTTATTTTTCTAAACGTGTAATATCTGCACTAAGATGCTATCTACGTTTGCTGACAAAATCTATTCTTGTAAATACCATCAATATTTTTCTATGCTTAGTCAAAGGTGGGTGGGAAATTTACTGTAAAATCGTTGCGTCAGGAGCAGCAGTAAGTAATCATGATTTTATCCAAATCCCACACAATGACGCTTTCTGACGCCCCTTAGAAATAAAGCTTGGGAAAATACTTTTGGAAAATGAATAAATTGCTTGTTACAAACAATTTCTGCATTCTTACACAATGCTTTCTACCCAGAAAGGTGAACAAATAATAAATGTCATAAACTTCAAATTTTTGTCTGCAACCCCTTTCAATTTGTACCAGTCTAAAATTTTGCCGTGTGGTAATGGGTTAACATTGAAAATAAATACAAAAAACGTAGAATGACTCCTTCAAAACTATCGTTAATCAGGTGGATTGTACGTTTATAAGTAACGGAGATGGCGCCACTCATCTGTCAAATTCTAAAATTTCGTTTCGAGGCGTTTCGACCTCCTCGGTCACCGCCCCAATGTCGATAACCACGCGACTCACCTGTGAAAACAGAATTTGTACTTAAGATGCTCTAAACCCTCGTCATGCTGAACCCGGAATATTCGTGTTTTGGCAGGAGGTAGAGACAAAGATCAGCCTGCACATAACTTTCAGATGCGGATTTTTTTCTGACGTGTAAGATTTCACATATGTTTATGGATATATTTTACTAGAAACATTTATAGGTATATAATATGAACCAGTTCCACTTTAATGTGAATATCGCTTTAAACTTATTTCAGCCTGTTATAGCTTATGGTTAGAATCTCATCTAATTGACCATTTGGGCTGCTTTATCAAAGACCTCTTCAGACAAAATGAAACGTGAACCTTAATAAAACAGCCAGCTATGTAACAGAGTCATTTTGTAAATGTTTCTTGGCTGGCGGTCTTAACCAATTCCCGCACAACAAAGTTTTAGACAGGTCCTAATTGGAAGAAGTTGATGTAATTTTTTTTTATTTTTTCGCATATTTGGATAGAAAAAAATGTGGATGATAAAGAAATTGCTTGAAACAAGCATTTTTTTCATTTTCCACAATGTTTTTTAAAGCTTCTTTTTGAGGGGCTTAAAATCGAGGGATTGTGTGGGAGTGGATTGCACAAGTCTTAAACTGGTTTGCATGCATCATGTTTAATTGGCTTAAAACCGGTTTTTGTGAATTATACCCCTATGAAGTTATAGATGATTTTATAGAATGAGAATTTCTTGAGACAAAACAATTTCTGTTCTGTAGTTTGTAATCATGTAATTTAAATGTTCACGACGTGAATTAAGCTTGCAGAATTGCTATACCATTTTGTCTTTACTTTTTCGTAAGTGCGAAGGTCAGACTATCAATCTTTGTCTCTTAGCTCCTTGTGAATCAAGAGAAGATTATTTAATTTCATATCTATATTTAGTCTAGACCAAAGTAAATTGTCTATCGAAAACAAAGCTACAAATAAGATCCCTTTCGTTGATATCAAACTATCTTTGACAAGGATGGTTACATGTTTAATCCATTACCTAAAACAATACATTTTAGACTAGTCTAAATTCAAAAGATTCAGAGGGATTAGAACCGGTTGATGTAATAAGGGATAAGAGATCAGGAGAGCAAACTTTGAATCAACGTTTTTCCTCTTTGCGTGGCTTTGCATATACATACTTTTAAGATCGTCAATCTTAGAACTCATTGTAGTTTGAATATGTGCCTTTGAGGTGATTGTTCTTAAACATGAAAAGCGTTTAATTGCCACATCGTTATTTACTTTTTATGGTTAACCATATCCCGTCCAATCCCTGGTTTTTACGTCCCTTTGGTTTTATTTTTGAGAAAACATTGTGGAAAAAAGTAGTGTTCTCAAAAGTATTGTTCTACAATATTTTCTACCCTACTGAATCGTTATTTTCGATTTAAATACAAATGAAATGTTCGTCTGCAAAACATTTGAATTTGGACAGGTCTAAAATTGGGCAAATCAGAAAAGGGTAAAAGGACAACGTGAATGTTATTAGTCATCTTCGTCAAGTTGTTAATTGGCAAAACCAAAATACACAAGTACTTTCAATAGATGACATGCACATATAAAGTATGGTTAAGATCACCTGATGACATCGTGTGGAAGCTTTCAGAATATGAATCAATGGTTTTAACCCAATCCCACACAATGACGCCGTCTGACACCCCTCAAGAAAAACAATTTAGAAAACATAGTGTAAAATGAAAAATTACTTGAACAAAGCAAATTCTTCATTTTCAACAATGTTTTCTATCCAGATTTTTTTAAAAGAAATCATAAACTTTAAATTGTCGTCTGCAACTCCTTTCAATTTGGACCAGTTTAAAATTGTGGCGCCGGATGACTGGTCAAAACATCAAATACTCACACCAAGCTTACTTAACAACAGTTTCATAAATAATCATCATGAATTAATTGTTCCATGATCCATTCAAACATTCGTTGAATATAGAAATGAGGCTGTTTTTTTACGAGCATGTGATATCTTGTAAGGAAATAACGTGCGAAAATGAGAAATAACTTCAAGTCAGTTTCCCTTTTCCACGTTTTTTTCTTACATATTTTCTACATATTAAACAATTTTGTAACCAATTCAGTGAAATCAGTTATATATTAGCCACAATTAGCTCAGATCGCGGTTACGACTTTGAGCTGACCAATCTGACAGATTTATAGTCTTTCGGATGAGAATTTAAACCCATGACCCGTATTGCGATGATATACATGAAACACGGTGAAGAAATAGATTGGGCTCCCAGCAAGTTTCGTTCTGTATCCTTGCGCTATCCCCCATAGCAACTAACCATCTTCTTTTGGCGTCGCCAATATGGACAGTTGCTACGGTAGCGACGATAAATAAACCTACTCGTTCTTACAAATAGTGAAATAAGGACAATGTCGACGTGGCACTTTTGGGTTTGATTTAACCATCACCAGACGACAACATTTAAACTGGCCCGAACCCAAAGAAGCTGCATACGACATAACAAACAAATAAACAAACAGCAAACAAACAATCAAACACTCTTTGTCTTTTGAGGTAGAGACATAGTAGAGAACGGAGATATTGCTTATCTTAGACAATTTCTTCATTTACCTCAATTTTTTCTAAATCGGTATGTTAAGGGGCGTATAACCGGGATTGTGTGTGAATGCGTGAGAATTAAGATTGGCCCTAACCCAGAGAAGCTGCATACGATATAACAAACAAATAAACGAACGAACAAACAACAAACAAACACTCTTTGTCTTTCGAGGTAGAAACCTTGTTTATAGATCGAAGAAATCGCTTATTTCAGACAATTTCCTCATTTACCTCAATGTTTTCTGAAGCGGTATGCTTGAGGGGAGTATAACCGGGGTTGTGTGAGAATGGGCTGTGATAAGAACATCAAATCGCTTTGCTAGAGAAACATCAGAGCGGAACATCCGAATTTTCAATGTTTTGTCATATTTATGGATAAGACACACTTCATTTTCCTGTATTTTGAAAGCGAAGAAACCCGTCTCCATAACGCGATAAATCAAACGAAAAACACACCGTTAGATTGGAGAATCGTATTTGCACAGATATGATAGATTACAAATAGAATCGGATATCGGTTTGCATAACTACAGCGTAAATTAAAAATAAAATTACAACTGACACGGTGAGAAATTCAGATTCTTCTAACCTTTAATCCGTTTGATAAGTGAATGCTGCAGAACTTCAGAATATTCTGGAAGAGAATATTCTTAGTGTGTTATAAAACAATAGCAAGCCTGAACTTTAACGTTTTCTGTTGACAGGCCTTACATTGTTAACGTTGGAACAGTTTCCACATTAAACAATTAGAGTTATGCCGTTTTCGTAGCTCTTCAAAATCAAGGACGCTTTTTGACGACCATCAAGTATAAGCTTGTTATACTTTAACACAATCCCGCTTTTTTACGCAGCTTAACACAAAAAACTCATGAAACATTGTCGAAATTTCTTCATTATCCAGAATGTTTTCTATCCTAAAAGCCAACGATTTTTTCTTAAATTCCAACAACTAAAAATTGTCGTTCGCAACTTCTTCGAATTTGGACCAATATAAATTTTTCTTGTGTAGGAATGACTTAACCATTTTTGTGCATTATATGCGCAATAGTTGAGTCAGTGATCCAACTTCCCAAAGATTTAATAGATTCTTGGCCCCGCAAACTGACTCCAACAGGAAGTACCGCTTCGATATTAAACAGCATTATTATGTTTCTAGAAGGGCGATCATATAGTCGCTGCTTCGTCTGTCCGTCCGCCAGTAGTGATTTCCCTTCGCCAAAATGGATGAAAATTCATATGTAAATTTATGATCATAATGAGCCGGTGTAATTTTCTTGTTGTTTTTTTTTTATTATTTTATGCCTAGTCGCGGAAAAGGGAACTCAATTTCTAGAAATTTCACAAATATATTGTTTATCAAAAACAAAGGTGTTGTACAGTTCTAAATTTATCCCATGGAAGTAATATCATGATAAAGGGGAGCATAATGTCTTATTACTTTGTATGTTATGAGTATTTGACTTGTAAATGACACATTTTCAGTTTTCTTTAAAACTATTCAAGCTAGAATGTTCAATCTATATATTTCATCATAGCTGTAATGCCTTCTAAATTAAAAAAAAATATCTTAATAAATGACAATCATTAATGTAAGTGTAAGATTGACTGATTTTCCACTGAGAAAACAACAAAATCTATATTTTCACGAGTGGCGGAGCCGTTCATGAAAATATAGCTTTTGTAATTCACCCGTTGAAAGATTTTTCGGTCTAATATGAGAACATAAGAAAATTCCATTTGTTTAATGCTAAGCAAAATAATGGAGACAAATCATGATTTTTTTTCGTTCGAAATCTGTAAAAAGAGTGCAATTACTTGACAACATGATGTCTCTTTTTGTGTCTTAGGTCCCGCTTATGACGTTCAGTAGCTGGAAATAAACGAAAGGTGGCTAAATTTTTCAAAAAAGAGTTAGTTTATCCTTTTGATAATTCCGCTGTTTTTTCTCTCGATGAAATCACAAGGTGATCATCCATCGGAAAGCATAAAAGCAGCACCAGTAATTCCAACAACATGTTTAATAGAAACGTATTACTTTTATAAAGGGTTTCAATATTTGTTTAATCCAAATGTACATAAATGGATACAAATATCTATAGATACATATATTGGTTGCGACAAAGCGTATTCCCATTACCCTTAATTTCGGGAGTTCGATACGCTGGTGGTCTATCTCTTATTGTTTTTATTCTTATTCGTCTATTATTTTACCATGTTGTTTCGGAGAAAAATTGTCGAAAATGTCAATAGACTGCATGAATATTGCACTGTATAAAAACAGTTGTGCCATTTCTTTTGTTTTCCATGTATTCTTAATACGTCATATGTGCTCTGAGCTACAACTGTAATTTGTAGATATAAGAGTGTTACTGTAACTTTACGCTGAACCGCGGAGACTTCACTGACTACTAGAACTTCGTAAGAGTTGCTTTTTTACAGAGTTAAACCCGTCGTTTTTATCCAATTCAGAAAAGTATATGTATGTAATGGTAAAGAACTTGAGCATATCAGTAAATTGCTCGGAATTCACAAAAAATCGTCTCTTCTTTCGCGGATCTACTATTTTATGCGTGTGTCAACGATTTGAGACGAGTAATTAGTGGATTCGGTAGGATAGTTTACGGATGCGTGGATACAGTATGGCTATTCGTAGAGGCTCTTAAAAAAAGAGAGCTTCGCAGAGCGGCGAAAATAACCCCTAAGGGGCTGATAGAGTAAAAAACACCACTTTAAGATATTTTTTTAATCAAAGATAGATAATTATATATTTTGCCACGTTAAGGACATGTAATTCAAAATCGAGAGAGTGATCAAAACAAGTATTGCCCTACGCATAACTAGATAACATAAGGATCGTTGTGGTAATTTCATTTCATACCTTTTTAAACTGTACGAGGAGTTGCATATGCAAAAAACAAAAACACCCCCCCCAAAAAAAACCCCAAAAAACCAAAAAAAAAAAAAAAAAAAAAAAAAAACCAAACAAACAAAAAACCCACACAACCTAACCGATATACTGACAGACAGAAGGAAGAACGGGACCATAGTATTATTGAAATAGCTAGGTACTATAAATTCGGTATAAGTTGAGTTTTAAAAGTTTGCTTATTCGTCAGATCTAAGTACCTAAAAATTTCTTAAAAAGCCTACAAAATAACCTTATAAAATTTCGTAACCTGAAAGATAATTAGCGTATCACAAGAGTTCATAATGCTAAAAGGGTAATCACACTAAGGCGCGAAATTAGAATTCATTGCAAATAGACCTTTCTAGAATCCTCAAAATATTTGCGTTCTAAATTATAATAGAATTCTTCACGAGTTTTATTCAGACTTCATAATTCACATATCATGTTATCCCTAACAGTCATAAAAATCTTCCCCATTCAATTGGATGATCTAAAGTGACAGAGAGATTTGGATAGGTCATGTGGTAGGGTATTAAAGTGACTATCAAATCAAAAATCTTGTTTAAAAATTCTACAGACTTTTTGCAATTTCAAACACGAAATCTTTCCATGCAGATATATGCATTTCTGTTTATTTAAGTTTGGCCTGTTCTAAAATAACTGTAGTCTGATTTAACCAGAAGCATTTTTGGTTAAAGCCCTTTGAAATCATTTTCATTTTCATTATAACGACTTATAATATTAAACGTGATCCTCTTTTATTGAATTAATTTTCATCGCTTTCGATGGTCGATTTATCTTTATATTCAGTACTACCCCGACAAGCGGCGACACGTCAGCGACTGATCGGTACATCGGCCAATATAACAGGTTGGGTTTCAGCGACGCGTCTTCGAGTTAAATTGACCCAACTAGTCGGCGATGTCTTATGGAAATCGGTATTGCATCGGCGACAAATCATCGGCAATTATCTGACGGACTCTGGCCGATTTTGTACATAAATCTTGTATAACCCTTTTGCTTCCTTTAGAAATCGCCGACTGGAAGTCGACATCTCGCTAGCATATCGACAGCATGCTATGTTTATTCGACGATTCAAGTGCTGCGCCAGGGCTGGCCAAGCAATAAAATATCGTCTTGAGGGGGATTAAATGTGACTGCAAAATATAAACTTCCTCCTGCAATCGCCGACATGGGTCCGACGCTATTTTGTACCAATTGGCCGATGAAAAATAGGAATCATCGGTGTCGACTTATTATTTACAGGAAAATAATTATATTTTCTTTCTGTGTTTATATAAAACTGTTTTAGGCAAGCAACCAACGATTTGCCGTTTTTTGGCCTGACCATGAATTATGCAACTTACCCTTGTTAGATGTCTAAGTTGAACTTCCTGTTGGAGATCTGTGGGCGGGGCCAGCGATCGAAGGAACAGATTCTGTCTACAAGTCAACAAGGTATTGTTTCTTGAAAGATCGACTGATTTTAGTTAAGTTTGGTTTCATTTTATATTGTATTGGAGAGTTCTTCCTTACGTCACTGTGGGAACATAGACACACAATAGAAAAAACCCATTCCCAGACAATGGCGCTTTACACAATAAGAAAAAGGCTTTTAAAAACATTGTGGAAAATGAAGAAATTGTTTATCACTAGCAATTTTTTAATTATCCACAATCATCAACCAAAATTTGTAGTCTGCAACATCATTGAATTTGTACCAGTTTAACATTTTTTAGAGTGGGATGGGTTAAGGAAATCTTCGGTCTTTCTCTGTCACTGTGCCCACCCCTTTCTTTCTCCACTTTAGATAAGCACTGATTAAGATACTGCTGCATTTCTTAATCAACAAGCAAATAGTAAAATCTCCTCAACTTTTAATAATTAATCTCAGTCTTGCCTATTAAGATTCAAGTTTCTTAAATGGCTAAAAATCTTTTTCATACTTTCATGAATAAAAATTTCAGCATTTTACTATTTTGTATGGTTGCACACAAAGAAGATCCATAGAATTTTACTCAAAAATAGTAAAATGTTTGCTTTGTTTAGCTTGATGGAATTGAATTAAAAGGATTGAAGAGAATATTTTATTGTTTTTATCGCGGTATGAACGTAAAATCTATCTGGTATGAATCTATTTCGCGTATCCATTCAGTGTGATTAAGTTTTTAGGTTCATACCTCAATGAAAATGAAAAAAAAATCTTTTCTTTTCTTAACGAGAGCCTAGATACGTAAACTGATGAGACAAATCGAAAGCGAAAGGGTGAATTTTTCTTTAAGCTTAGATAATAAGTAGTTTCGCTTTGCTCATTAGAAGGCAGTGAGATCAATCAGAGTCTTTGATTCTTTGATGTTAAAATCTCCGGACGCTTTAAGTCGCCTCACGTTTGATTTGTATGATAATAAAATACGAAAAACAACACTGCTAAGACTTGGTAGAAAGTAAGTAATCAAATGGAACTTGAAGGACTTGTAATAAGTGTAAGCACGTTTCTCAATTACATGTAACTAAGACACATTAAACAACAACAACAATCTCATTCCATATATCGCATACTCGTATTTATAGTAACATTTTAACTTTCTCAGAAATCATTCTTTTTAACGATATTCAGAAAAAAGTTGACATATTTGATCGAAAAGACATATTTTCCATAAAGCAGTTAATTCGATGAAATATTATCCATGTACCCAAGAATACCACGAATGACCTCAAACAATTTGAATCATTCTAGTTATTTTACATCATCAAGAAATAAGAAGGTATCTTAGATGTAATCTAAACACTAAAGAGCAACAGCGTAAAAATGTAATCAAAGAATTGAAAATCCAGAGAGCGGATTTCACTGGCTTATCTCCCTTAATGATAGTATCTACGTGCCAGCCATGTATAACCCTGATAAGAGTCAGTAAAGGCACCTACATACAAAGTGCAATCGTACTTACTCTTTTTCCTGGATAAGGAATAACCAATGTGAAAAAATAATGTTATGCAAGAGCAAAGGTTATTGAAGTACAAACAGGATAACCAAAATAATTCGAACAAAAATGGGTTATCATCGTATAGTGTAGGTTTCTTATACTGAATATGCATGTTTATAGACAAATAAATACAAATAAGCACCTTAATACTACAAGATATACTATGATACTACAAGACATGGAGGATTTTGCACCACGACACCAACGACGAAAAAATAGCGTTTAGATGTTAACAAGGACACTATGAGAATCATATCAAATGAACTGAATTTGTCAAAATATCATTAATTGCAAATCAAATACAAATCTGCAGGAAATTTTACCCTACTTTCTCGAAGAATAGAGCCTTTTTACATGTTATGAAGGCTACTTTTATGACCCTTTGGAAAGGATATTCAAAGCCCGGAAATGGGTTTTATATGGTATCCGAGGTTTACTGTAAAAACCGAATTCGCTCTTTCGCTTTAACCACAATATTTTTCACAAATTTATCTCATCACTGCGTGAAAGTTCTGGGTCTGTGGTGATGGGTTAAATGATTAAAGGACAAGAAAATCGAACGTATATTCACGTTTCAAAGATGTAGTTCGATTTCAAAAGGTGGAATTTGTGGCACTGTTTGTGCGTTTGAGTAACGTATATAACGGGTCAGCAGTCATACTTTGCATGTCTTATTGTAGCACACGGAGAGCCCTGATGCTAAAATTACTTATTTTCATCATGTCAGATATATACAATATACACTAGTAAGATTTTGTTTATATGCATTCGCTTGACTCCAATGATCTTTGTTGAATAAATTATTTCTCGCATTTACACAATTCATCAAGAAAATCAAGGTACAAGATGTAGAAGGCATGAAGAACTTGAACTGTTGCAATCTCTTCACTATATATTCTATACCGAAATAAATAAATGCAAAAGTAATTTATATAAGTATTTTTCAAACACAAAAATAAGTCCCTTAAGACTATAACACTTTATTTTTAGCTTAAAGTTATTGAAAAATGAAGGAAATAATAATAAATATTTTACGACATTTTGGTGAAAAATTATCATCCAAACAACGTTTGCTGAGATAATAGTAGTAAAAATAAATTTCTTGATATCTTAGCTATAAATTCTAATGATTGCTGCATGTGTATATGATTCGGTTGGCGCCTTTGTTTGAATTTAAGCTGATCAAGAATAATTTGACAGAAACTGTCGACGACTTGTGCACCAACCTCAAAGAACAAAATATGTAGTAATCGGAAAGATTATTGACTGAATACGATTTCTTGTGATGATTTGATTAGAAGTTGAGGAATTCAAGATTATAGCAGTGTTGTAAGGTCAAGGAGAAAGAAATCCGTTAAGCTGTCAAATCTGTCAGAAATTTGAAATTTCAAATCGGTTATGTGAACTAATAATACAGTGGAATCGTGATCCGTTATATCTGTCCAATTTTAATTGAAGATGTGTTTTCATATGCGTTGATTAATAAAACAGAGGAGTCTGAATTCTTCTGACAGAAATGAAGTATCAAAAATAAGGAAACAAGTGATTTTATTTATACTAATATAAAAGAACATTGTCTCGTCAATGTTTGATAGAAAAGGAGGGTTATGGGCGAACCCACTGTGTTCATGGTGTTTTATCGCATCCCAAAATATTTTATGAAAAATTAGAATTTCTTCTTTACACTTTTCACAATCGATTTTATGTTTAAAAGTGTGTTAAATAGTGCTTTAAAAGTAGTCCCAACTGCCGACTTAAAGTTGCTTGGAATCTTAACTCGTCTCCACCGTTTCTGTTGAGTCGTCATAGAAAACAACAAGTCTTTATTTTGATACATTAGAAAAAAACGCAAATCAAATAACTAAAACGCAAATCAAATAACTAAAACTGATTTTAACAAAACTATAAATAGTTACAATACCAGTGTCAATTCGAGAGTCTTATTTGTCAAACTTCCTAATTCTTCTAGCTTTTAACAAAATTGCATAACTATATAACGTGGGTGGGCGACCATAACCGTGTAACAACAGGTTTGAAAAATCTGTACGTATGACATTCTGCTCGCTCACCGACGATATTTGTTTAATGAAAGGTTAAAATTACTTTTCATAGGGACAATCGTTCAATTTGTGATAAATAGGAAAAAATATCATTGATATAAATACTTCTATTAACATTAAAAAACGAAATGAACTCCTACTCAACTTATTATCCATTGGATAAACACAATAAGCAACGCTTTAACAATACATATGTGACCGAAAAAATGGATTGATATTTGCAAATACCATGCAAAGTGGAGTATTCCTACGAAAATACCCCTTCAGACCGATGGACCAGTTTCGACAAAGCAACATATATCCTATTAAGTGATATCGTTATGAACGGAATTTATTGTAATAACCACCGTGTAATGATGCAATTAAGCATCAATGGAATAACATTATTGACTATTAATCAGACTATCAAATTTTTGCAGGCGCTCAATGCTACTAATACAGATAAATAAAAAAGAAAATGAAATAGTTAATTTCTTAAAACATTCTCAAAAATTCTTAACAATACCTTAGTTTTAAAAGTCGTTTTATTCAGTGACATCTTCTTTTGAATTTATGAACAAATATAATTTTCTGTTATTTTATGGTGTTATTTATTTGCAAAATGTTAATTTTTGGGGGGACAGATATTATCCCATTGATTCTACTTTCGAGTTCATGGTTTTGTTTTTTTCTATCCGTTTGGTTGCGTTCCAAATTAAACAAACTTTCCTCTTGTATATCAACGATTTTGTGAATAATCACTGATTACTCACTAGACTAGTGTAAAGAGTCAACGCGCTTGTCATCTTACATTGATTTGGTTTACGTTTGTCTGAACTTCTCTTGACTGATCTTTTCTCTAAACTCCATTCTTTTTCTGGTTTCTTCATTCTTAATAACCAATGCTTCATTCCTTTTAATCTGTTCTCAATTTCACTGTTTGGTTCTTTCTTCACTTTCCTTCTCCCTTTCCTGGATTTTTTTTCTCTCTGTGGGATTTCTTGTTGATACGAATAACATACGTGATGATTTAATCTCAAAGTCGGTATGCAGCCTTATCTGATACAAGACCAGCCGTTACAAGTGGGTGACTACCATCCGTATTCTTCTTTGCTGGGGGAGACCATCTGGGATATTCTACCATTAAGTCATGAACATTTGAAGCATAGAATACTTCTTCGTTTGTTTCCATTGCTACAACCGTATCATTCTCAACCTTCACTTTTTGTAGTACTTTGTCTTGTGGTAGGTCTGCATTAAAATTTCAGCATTCATGTTACCCCCGCTATTATCATAGAGTAAGGGTCATCTCAACAGCCGACAACGCAAGGACAGGTAGACATTCTGATTAATTGTTCCCAATAGCAAAATACAGAGAATCTACGTTGCTCCAGGTAAGTACACCGTCACTTCCTTCAATGAATGTTATATTAGCCAGCACAAAATAATTGATGCTTTCGTGTTTTTGAAATGATAAATTGGACTTTCCGGGTATTGATGTCTTTGGAGATGACGCCAAGAGGTTGTGTGAAGAGTTATGTCTTTAGTGGCACATCAAAATGGCATTATTGGCTATTGTGCTCATCTATTAGAGGACAACTTTTATGTAAAATGATCCCCATCTTTGATGAGAAGCAAGGGTCCTTGACCAAGAGCAATCCCAAGTGTATGGCTTATGGTCCATAAAACGAGTCTCTGATACAGTGTGTGTAGTATTGAGGTTCGCGCCTCCTTGATAGGGGTTAGAGTATATGATCATATGTGGTATTCTCCCACCCGAAGCTCTGACACAAAATTGCGCGGTTATGTGTCCATTCATATCACTCGCAATGGAAGGCTTTTACTTGCATTGTACAGCTACCTTTTATCCAGCTGACTTGTTAAGGCTGATTGCAGATTAATCTCAGTTAAACACAAGATGTTGGTTAGAATAAATTTCAATAATGTTCATTACTTTTTTCAGAATAGACAAATACAAGGTAGGAAGGTCAAGGAAAGACCAAAAGCCGCTGTCGGCTTAAACTTTATCATATTGTTCATTTACATGTGCTAATCCTGGTCCGTATACGATAAAAAATACCTTCTTATAAAGTATAATTGACATAAATCTCGATCTAACTACGCCAGTGCTTTGGTATACCAGATTCTTAGATCTATTGCTATGCGAGTACATAATTACAGGTGTCTACATAGTAACCCCACAGCTATTTGTAAACTCAAACTTATCCTTTCACGACCCTGTTTGGGAGCTGTCAGGGCTTGTAGGAATGTTTTAAGGACTGCATATTGTGGAAAAACGGGTTCAATGCACGTCAAATCACCAGCATGTTTTGCAACTCTCAACTAAAAGGTATTTGAGACTTTAAAAATCATGAAGTTGCCACTGAAAATTATGTCGAGTTGCACGACAATGAACTGAACCAGTGTGCTAGTTGTGTTAATAGATCATTCTATTGATTTATCTCGAATATATTGTTTATTCAGTAAACCCTTGACTTTTAAACATGAATAATACTTCGAAAAATAAAAAACCTAATCATTTAATTCAAGAATAAAGAATACGAGTATAATGACATCGTAAAAGCAAGGTTTAAGAGTCTCAACAATTTGCAATTTTAAGATGCAAGCCTGTTTTAAATGGGAAACATCATTTGTATATATATGGTGCCAATCTTTAAATATGGCTGCAATCCTTTAATAATCATGATGTGTAACTATGCAAATGCAGAATAAAATGTTTGAAAGGAACCAGTAAATAAAAACACCTAGCAACAAGCAAACGTTGGCCACCCTGGATATGTTCAGATCTATATAATATGAAAAAAAAAATAAGAAAAAACGGAAGACATTTTGAATTTGGGCGGCCATCTTGAAAATAGATTATATGGAATTAAATGTTCACATATTGAATGGAACTAGTAAATAAATCTTTATCTTTTGAATTAAATGTTCACATATTGAATGGAACCAGTAAATAAATTTTTGCTTTTTAATGTAATTTCCTTAATGTCTATTAAAACACCCTCAAATCTAGTGATTTTGAAAATCATCAATAGAGACACAAAACGAACGATTACTTTAGAAATTCTCGAGCGATACGGTATTATTCTGCTTTTTGTATCGTAAAATAAATAAGTCGAAAAAAGTCTTTTTTTCCCTTTTTTAAGCGAAAAAAAAAGTATATATAAAATCCGTTTGAAGGGCTGGGAGAAACGTCGACGTTGTGTGTAACGTCAGGGGGCATTAGTAGCGTACTTTACGTCTAAATAAATATTGTTACCTTTCTACCTTTTATACCGGGAAACTGGAACCCGATTTTTGTACTATGACTAATGTGTCCCCTCGATTGATTGAGTAAGCTGGTTCCCAGAGAGTAACCAATGGTACCTTTTACTACTACAGAGGTCGCGGGTTGAGGAAAGCAGAAGAAGTAGAACAAACAAACAACAACAACAACGACAACAAAAAAGATTCAGAAGGCGTTGAGCACTTTAACACAAAGTGCATCGTAAGCCAAAACCGAGTGACCCTTTCAATAATGACACTATAATAAACAAGGCGGCCTTTACCTTATCAAATTATACAGAGATAGAGATCAATAAATTCACTTATGCGATTCCCAAAAGTGATTTTTGTTCTTTTATTTTTATTGTTTTAAATTACAGGTGTCTACATAGTAGCCCTACCGCTATTTATAAACTCAGACATATCATTTCACGATCCTGTTTGGGAGTTGTCGGGGGATAGAGAGGGTGTTTGAAGGACTGCATACTGTAGACAAACGGGTTCGTTGCATGTAAAATCACCTGTATCTTTTGCTACTCTCACATATATACTTACAATACATACGGAGGTTGCATATAAAAAAAAAATGACCCTGATTATATGATTGCAATTAAGCATTTTATTCAATATTAGTCTCGAATAATTTTGAGATTGAAACATTAATGATTAGGTCATATACCCATATTTGTTAGTTAATTTACTAACTGCAAAGTGTCAAATGCTTTTTTAATATTCTTAGAAATAGATTCAGACCTCAAAATGTGGATTGAAATCCGTATGAAAGCGTAGCAAGATATTTTGCAAACCGAATACTTAAAATTTGTAGTCACATAGTCTATCATCTCTGTCTTAGTTTTCAGCAATTTGCTTAAAATTGCATTTTTACAGCAAAGTTTTATTTTTTCATCAGAATTCATAAAAGTAGACACCTTGATAGTTTTTCTCTTTTATATATCCCACCGAAAAAAGCGATCTACGTGTAGAATCATATTAGTAATAATCAATTTCAATAATAAGTACGTTCCCAGCTATAGCAAATTATACTAAATATCTCTAAGTTCAGTTAAACTGCTCTTGATTTGGAACTCATTCCAGAATCGTTTTAAGTGTGTTGTAGAATTCCTTTCTTACTTCTAAACGGTGTACCTACAAGCTAGAGATGAAAAAGATTGACTAACTAGCAGTTAAACTTTATTTAGCACGAAAGATGATCAGAACAAGAAAACTCTGTTTCAAATTCAGTCAAACGAAACAAACATTTTTTCAAGATAATTTGATAAATCAAATAGATGACATAGGACGTTATATCGTAGTGCGCGAGCAAAATGTCGTAACTTCAGATTTATTAAAGCTGTAGTTACGATATTTTGCTCGCACAGCGACCTTATTCTCTTACTTAGACAGTGAACTTGACAAAAATTATTCAATTTAGTTTGGTATCGTTGCTGATAATTGCTGATGTTGAAAGCTTTTACAGATGGGTCGGTGTCGACACGAAAACCAACATTGATATTTTTAAAACAAAACATTTGCTACAGAAAATCTATCAAGGCATTTTATCACTGAAAACAAGTCCGATGTATCAAAACACACCACGTGAATAAACACAACTTATGAAACTACAAAAACGCAATAGTATTGATAGACGTGAGTCTGGTTCTAATCTTTACATCATAAATATTTGCAACCTTGTACCGCCGTAATAAAAAGATTATCAAAATTGAGGTTTAATACCTTAAATAAGTATACAAGTTGGCTGTTTTGAACAATCAATTAAATTATCAATGGATTGTCCACCATTCCCGATCATCGACTAAAACGAGACACTCGTACAGATAAACTATGTTTATAGTGAATCATTTAATCAGTATTTTTTAATCTGTCGGATAAGCAAAAGATAAAGCACCGTATCCACTTTTTAGCTTAATAGGTTTGATTGGATCCTTTATTACAACGGTATTGTACAGTAAAGAAGGAAGAAATTTATTTCACAGTCGGAGTGGAACAGGGCGAGAAGCTACTTACATACTTTTTCACACATATATATTTTTTCGCTCACACACAAACAAAGATCATTAACATTTTTCAACAAGAACAACAAGAACAAGAAGAAGAACAACAACAAATCTTCTCCGTTATGTATAAAACTGCTAAATAACAAAAACATGTTTGGCAACTGGAAGGTCAATTCAAAAACATTTTGTAGTTTAAAATATTTGCGTGATGCGTTGGCCATAACTGTCATGAAATATGTCTTGCTATTCAATAACGATTTCATGCAACAGAACAATATCTAGGCATATTATACCTCGGGGTGTAATTTTATCACACAATATTACATTGTCGTATTTCAATATGCAATGAAATCTATTTAAACGTAGAAGATTTACCATAATAGTATTTAAAAACTCTGCACTATTCAAAGAATGAATACATCATATAACTAATTGCTAAAACTTTTTAAAATATGATTTAACCCATGCCCACACTGTGAAGCTTTTGGACGTCCCTCTGGAAAGCCAATTTGGAAAACATTGTGTAAAATGAAGAAATTGCTTGTGCCGAGCAATTTCTTCATTTTACACAATGTTTTCCATCCAGAAAGTTGAAAAAATCTAAAATTTCATTAACTTTAAATTATCTTCTGCAACTCCTTTTAAATTGGACCAGTCTAAACTTTTGTTGTCTGGTATTGGGTTAAACCTACGTAATTGACGGATCATGTCGCTAGTTCATACAGTGAGATTAACCCATCACCAGACGGCAAAATTTAAACTGGCTTAAATCGAAAAAAGTTGCAGACGATAATTTAAAGTTTGTGAATTTTTAAATTATTTCAATATTATGGGTAGGAAACATTGTGGAAATGAAGAATGTGCTCGTTACAAATAATTTCTTCGTTTTACATGTTTTCTAAATTGTTTTTCTTGGGGGAGACAAAAAGCGTTATAGTGTGTGCTAAGTTTTATGATTCATACCTAAATGGAAAAAATATCTTCTTTTCTAATTTGAAAGTTTTGCCTGTCTTTCTAGCAATTCTAATTCTGAATTAGCTAGATTTCTTCATTTTCAACAATGATTTCTTCAGTTCTCTCTTGAAGGGCACAAAGAACCGGGAAAGTGTGTGAATGGGTTAAAAAGATAGACAGATAATATCGAAATCTCGATAAATGAATGTAATTCTAAAGTAGATGAGACTTGAAAAGCTCGGGTTAGATCCCTGATATTTAGTGTATCTAAAGTTAAAAAAAATATAGTTGGACTACTGTGATATAAGAGTGGTGATGGTGCTTAATTAGTAGAGGAAGGTTATGCTGTCAATTCAATGAATGGGGTTCAACTCAATCTTTAACAGTATTTCGACGATATCGCAACGACTGCCATGGAGCACCTTACCATAGATGTCTGGTACTCCTCACATTAGGACTACCACTACATCCTTTCCGAGAATTCAGCTGCTCATCACACATAGGTTTAAGATTATACTCCCATTAGTACAGGAGACAAATGTCGGAAAGAATATTTGTCACACCGGAGATCGAAACCGAGACCTAGGAGTCTTATGCGCTACCAACTGCTCTATGGTTGCGACCGGAAGATCATGCGGACAGGACACACCATATCGAACACCAATCTTCCAAATGCCTCTCCTTCGGGGCATTCAAATGTCTGTAATAAGCTTTCGAAAATAACCCCAACGCGGTTAAAAATAAAGTTCAAATGAAGATTCGTTGATCCAAATTCAAAAGTACATGCTTCTTTACAATTATTCAAATTAGATATATAGATAATACAATACTTAGCGGACCATTATCACAGGGGTCGACTCTAACTTTGCTTCAGTAGGATCCCAAAGGAAAACCCACCTTTTACTTCAGGGTTTCCTCCAGATAATCAGGGATCCCTCCTTGATATACATTAACTCATTCACACGCAATCCTGCCCTTCTAAGCCAAACTTGGAAAAAATCTTCAGAAAACATTGTGGAAAATGAAGAAATTGCATTATTCACAATGTTTTCTACAAAAACAAACAAATTAAAAAATCAAGAGCACTAATTGATACATTTAGATCTATTGTACTGAAGAAATATTGAAGGGTCCTGACGGAATCCCTAGCCTAGGATTGCTGGGGTCCCTTCCAATGTTTAGGGATCTTAGTGGTCCAGAGACATTGTTAGTGTCGACCCCTACCATATTGTTGAAGTAAGACAAGTGTTCAAGCACAATACCCATAAGTGCTGGAATATAATTGGGCCGGTGAATATGATGCCCAAGGCGTCTCAATAATGAAATATGATCTTATTACAATGAAAATAAGATTGAAAAACACGATAGAATGCCATAACAAATTATGGAATATTGCACGAATGTTGTTTGATTGTTGCTTTCTCTGGAGCTAATCACGCAGGAAACATTGACAATTTTTGGGACAATAATCTATAGACTATTGAATACTCTGATACCAAGATACTCTGATACCAAGATAAAAGTGTAACAAATCTTAGATATATCACATAGATTCGACAAATGAAGTTAAATAAAATGTCATGTTTTCCTGTTTTTTCTACTTATGAAGTCTTTAAAAGCTAAATTTCCTCTCGTCAATTGCTTGATTGCATTAGATTTACATTTAGAGATACGCCGTGACTAAACCTTATACAAAAAATAAGAAAGGAGAATAACTCAAATTAAAAGTAAGCCATGGTTATATTTTTCGAGATATATCTAGCCAATATGTTTTTAGTTTATATATAAATATTTTCTGAAATTTACTTTGGAGAGAATCTAAGTTGGAAAAGAAAGCAAACAAATCAAAAATGAAAAAAATGATTATGATAGAATAAATGATAAATTGAGAAATAACTATAAAATCAAGCAAACAACCAAATAAAAAGGGTGGATAACTAAAACGATTACCAAGTAAGAGTTACAGTTCTTATGTTATTTAGCTTTTCTTAATGAGATATATCGACCGATGAAGTTTCAAATTGATACCACTAATACTATCAGAGATATGCTCAAGAAAGATTCGAATGAGTAAAAGTACAAATCAAAATATCTAAAATCATTAAGTAATTCAAGGTAACAGATTCTTGTTCTTGTACTGTTATTTTTCCCTTATTGAGAACTGTTTTCCAATGAAGTTTCAAGATGCTATCAATCAAATTTTAAGCGATATGTTCCAGACTATAATGAAGTTACAAAAGACAAACAAACCACAACAGACACACCCACACAACTGAAAGTTGATATGCTGATCTGTTATTGCCAATTATCAAAGTTTTTCAGATAAATAAAGACATGTAGAAAGGAATCAACATTTCAGCGCTCGTTTATTTCCGATTAAAGATAGCGACTGCATTGAAAATCTGGACTTACTTTCAGTTCTCTGTTAATTTGAGAAGCAAGATCTTGGCCTTATTTTTTCCCTTATTATTCTTTCCAAACTTTCATGGTAGCCAGGAAGGACTGTCAGTATCTTTTAACCCTTATTTGTCCAATCCCTGGTTTTTGACAGTGAAAAAAGCTATATGTTGCTGTTGCCGTAATTGAGAAATCCCTGGCCTCGCCCACTGAGCTTGGAAAAGAAGTTCCACTTCGGTTTTGAATGGCGGTTTTATGCAAAATCTTTACCAAGTAAAATGTAACTTAAAAGGTAAAATGGTTGGTAAGCGGCATAGACGTCGTAGCTGCAGATAGAAAAACTTATAGTCACGACTTTTAAGTCGCCAAACCAACAAACATGCTTCACATTTATTTCGACCAATGGCTGAATTCAAAGTTTACTTCCGGTTTGAAAAGAATGATTTAATTGGTCGATCGATTGTTTGATTCACAGACGCGATTAGTCAATTAACGGATCGCTAACTTTCCAACAGTGATCTCCTACAAGGCAGTCTGACTAAGATTAGGAACTGGACATTTTTCTTCTAAATTAATCATAAGAAGCATATTTTGCCAGGGTCATAAGATTAAATGCAAATCTTTGATTAACGACCCAAACGTCGTAACTGTAGTTAGGTCGTTTTAAGTCGTTAAACCACCAGAACTTCCTATGAAAATTAACGAAAATCACAGCTCACTTCCGGTCTAAATCATTTATTTGGTCAATCGACTTTTACCTCCAATAGACGAAATCAAACCGGGTCCATATCATTTCCTGTCGTCAGATCTGCGTCTGTCTTTCCGTTCGTTAGTTACCTTTTCATTTAAACAACTTCTGAATAAAATTTAAGCATAGTTCACACAAATGATACTTATATATGCTCTCTCTGATTTCTGCAAGACATTAATTAACCTTTGTCATACTGAATAAAAATCGGTTTCCTAAAATGCTTTTCAATGAAAGCCCCGAGAGCACTGGAAGCACTTATAAAGGACTAGTACTTCCTTTGAAATTCAATTTCACAAACAAATACTGTGTGAAATGTACTAGCAGGTGGTGTAGACTAAGATCATGTTGAACTTATGTACTGGCTTGTCTTTGTATATAACAACTAAAAAAACGAGAATATTCCGGGATCAACATGGCGAGGGTTTACACATTTTGATATTGCAGAAAATCATTGATATTATTGGCGTCGAATCATCTGGTAAAATATTAAAGGTACTCTGCTCTGAAACATCCAACGGGATATGAATGAATTTTGACGGGAAAGTTCCTTGGGTGGATCTCTTTCAGATTTCTTAATGAAATTCGAATCGGGCTCAAACCACGGGTATTATGGACTGGACTTATCAGCATCATATGAAATGGTAAACATATCTTTTTCTACAAAATTGATGATGGAATTTTTGACAGAAATTTTCCTTGAGGGACCTTTATCTAATTCTTAATAAGATTTAATCGGGCTAAAATCACGAGTCTTATAGGCGGGGCTAATCGGCAACATATGAAACATACAGTGCAATGGGAAAAATATCTTGTATGAAACTACCAATTGGCGGATCGCTCGCCCCGTACACTCAGCCCGCTGGTCACGCTCACTGACTCCAACAGGAAGTTCCACTTCAAAATATAGAGACGTTGTTTTTTGCAAAAGTTAGGCCAGTCACATATAACATAAAGTAGTTTAGACGTTTAGGTCGCGAAACCAACAAAAATGCTTCACATAAATGTCGGCCAAAGTTAGAGCTCAATGTTCACTTCCAGTCTAAATGATTGATTTCATTGGTCGATTGATTTATTCCTTGACAATTATTATTTATGGTCAGTTTGATATGAATACTATATTTTTGGACGTAATGTTCCTTGTGCGGTCTTGTGTCACTTCTACGCAAGAAATTTCGATGGACTGGGCGCTTATCAGAAGTATTAGGAACCAATGCTGTAATGTCAAAAGTCTTCATCTCTGAAACTACTGATTTGATATGCAATATATTTGGCCAAAAATATTCCCATGGGATCTCTCTCATACTTCTTCAATAAATTTTGATTCGGTGAGAAACACGGATGTTATTGTCGGGGTTTATAAACAACGTATCGAACATATAGTGAAAATTAAAGAAAAATCGTTTGATACAAGCGATGTTTGCTATTTCCTGATTCATGCCAGATATTTTGATCCGGACAAAAGTACATGTTTTTAGGCAGTGCTTTTCAGCACCTTATGAAACATAGAGTGCAGAGTAAAATACCGTCGTCTCTGAAACTGTCAATTAGACATGAATGGTTTGGGTTGGATTATTCCTCTCCCATATTTCTTCAAGAAGTTTCGTTTTTGGTGTAATGGACGGGTTTATCAGTAAATATATCCATTTGACAACTTTTTTGCATGAATTATCCTTGGATCGATAAGCTATAGAATGAACAAGCTGTAGTAACGACGTTTGAGTCGCCAAACCAACAATAAAACTTTACGAAATGGCAGCTTATGTCTAAGTTCAAAACACCTTTCTTTGCAAAATGAATGATTTCATCGGTCGACGGATTATTTGATTGACAGCCGCGATTGGTCAGTTGTACACTACCTCTGCAGAAACTGTATTTGCTGAAAGTAAGTGTTAAAAAAAATTCCTTTCATTTTTCATCAAGACTGCGCTTTGACCTTTAACTTGATCTTTGACACACTTTCTTATTTTTTTAATTATTACGTGTAGGATTGTATCATCTCAAATAAGTAAGCAAATAGTGATTGGCCTTTGAAATGACATAGTGCTCCTTTACATTGACCTTGAACCTTATTAATTTATATTGTTAATTATCAATTTTGGGGTTGTATTCTCTGAAATAAAGTGTTAGGAAAATATTGTAGCTTGTCTTCCGTCTAGTTCAACTTTTTACCCTGACCCTTAAATTTTCTCCGAGAAAAGTTGACAATTGTGGCAATATATCGTGCCAAAATAGTTGGTGAGAAAAGTTAACTTCCATTTAAAGCATTTTTCAAGTCTTCGACCTTGAGCGACATCATTTGCCTAT
Source organism: Fragum fragum (assembly GCA_946902895.1). Taxonomy (NCBI): domain Eukaryota; kingdom Metazoa; phylum Mollusca; class Bivalvia; order Cardiida; family Cardiidae; genus Fragum; species Fragum fragum. The sequence goes on along the minus strand of OX336369.1, from coordinate 63,357,126 downwards.
TTTTCTAAATCATGTGTCAATTCTTCTATGACTGTATTCTATAAAAAAGAAAAAATAGTGATTGGTTGTTCACCAAGAATGGCGCTCAACTCCTGACCTTGATTTTCTACGAGTGTTAATTGTCAATCATCAGTTATTGAGCTGTAATATTTCAAACGAACTCTAAATAAAAGAATGGTTTTCATCTTGTAAAAAATGACCGTCGACCTTGATCTTCACCTACTCCAAAAAACCTCGCAATTAAAATTGTTGAAAGGAGAAGTCTTTCTTCTGGGATCAAGACTAGCCTTTGACCTTGACCGTTATCTGTAATATTCTTTCTTACATTATGGATAATCAAGTGCAAGACTCTCAAATACATAAATATAAAGTAACTGATTTTTCTTGTATCTAGGATCATTCTCAACGTTTATCCTTCACCTTGAGCTTTGGCCTATTTACTGATGATCTCTCAATATCAATGCTAAAGCTGTAGTTTCTAACACAAACTGTTCAAATAGATTGCATTTCATCATGCATCAAGTTCAGTCTTTGACATTGACTTTGATCTTTTACATGCTTTCTAAAATTTTTAAGTAATGAGTATAAGAATGTATTTACGACAATGGCGGTTTGAATGAGATCACTTTCACCCCTGAGTTTAGTCTAGACTTTGATTTTGACATTGACCCTAGAACCATTTTCCGAAACAATGAATTATTAAATAAAGGGCTGTATCATCAAAACTACACGGGAAAATGTAATCGATCTTTCATCTGCAATCTTGCTTATACTTTTACCTTGACCTTCGATGTAGATATTGATAATTGTTAGTTATCTATGCTGGAGCTTTATTATTTGAGGTAATGTGAAGAAAGGTGTTAAGATAACATTTTTTTTCATTTTGCACCAAATTCAGCTTTTTGTTAAGGACTTGGCATATGATAAACTTTCTGAAGAACTGAATAATTAAGTGTAGGTTTGTCTGATGTCAAAATAATTGTTCAAAAGAGAATGACTTTCGTCTGATGTCAAGTCAATACGAGACCTAAAATGCAACCTTGAACTTAGACCGTCTAACTGATATCCTCTTTGAAAGTTATATTCTCTGAAATTCTTAAGTGTTCACAAGACATAGCCTTTCATCTTGCATGAAGTTCGGATTTTGATTCTGACATTGCCTTTACCTTCTCTAGGGACATGGAAACAAAAACTAATACACAAAATGGCATAGTAAATTTAAAGTATGGTTGGAGCCCTGTTATATACGTGGTTCAGGCGAGTCAACAATGAAGACCAATTCCAAGGAACCAAATACTCTTTCACCACTCAAACTCGAATCATATATTTAAAACGTGTATGTTGTTCTTTATGTGTAATAATAACAGTATGGCCATTCCAAAACGAATCAAATATTAGTCTGGATTTTCTTTTTCTTTAATATTGTAACCCATTACTACACAAATTTACTTTACTCTTTTAACCCATTACTATACAACCCTTATTTTATTTCTCATGTACTGATGAAATAAAGTCAAGCAAAACATTATGATAAAAGCAAAACAGCAGGATAAACGGTAAAACAATATGAAAACATAGTATTAACCCTTGTCATGCTGAACCCTAAACATTCCTGTATTTGCAGGAGGTATAGACAAAGATCAGCCTGCACATATGTGCAGTCTGATCTTTGTCTACACCAACTGCTTGTCCCTTTGAAGTCAGGAATTCTTAAGACATTTAGGTAAAATTGGTAAAGTATCTACCATTAAATTACATGTTATTTGAAGGTTCTAAAAAAATTAAGGCCTGTTTCACACTTCATCAGTAATACACAATGATAAATCCTGACGGGCACAAGGAAAAAAGCTGAAATATTAGTGATGTCTAGCGCGATGTTTAAAAGTGCAAATCTTCGACAGATATTTAAAGCGCTGACAATATGCTTAGAACTTTTTTTTAACCTAAGCTATTACTGAGATATACATCGTCGATGGGCGAACAAAATGTCGCAACTACAGCTTAAATAAGGGAGTAGTTACGACATTTTGTTCGCCCACTGACAATATTACCTCCCTGAAAATTTAACCTGGTATTCAAAACTACCCTTAAAGGCCAAACTTATCTGGAGAATTTAACGATGTAAACCTATAGCGCATTCAATTTAAGGATATTTCGCTCGAATATATCGGGACCTAACCTGACTTTTAGTAATCCCAGACGTCAATTTGTTGCACTTGAAACGATTTTTTTGTTTGAATGGGTTTTACGCCGCTTTCAACAATCTTTCAGTTACATCGCGGCGGCTGGAGCACCTAACAATGGATTCCTGGTATTTCTCACACCAATACTACCATTACATCCTTTCCTAGCCTCCAGCTGCTATCCCACATAGGTCTACGATTATCGACCCATTGGTGAGAGAAAAATGGTCGAAAGAATGAGTGCCGCCGCCGGGGATCGAACCCGGGACCTCTAGTTTGACAGTCCGATGCGCTACCAACTGCGCTATGACGGCGGCCGGTTTTAGTTGAAACGGATAAGAAGATATGCTCCACCGATTTCAATAAACATTACAGGAAAAGTTCAAGAAAAGTGGATATAAAAATGACTCTGACCTTTACTGACAATGTCATTATTCAAGGTCACATTTAAAACTGTAATAACATTTACCATTACTTTAACTGGGATGTGATAGGCCGTCATCATTCAAAAGTGTAACTTGCTGTAAATCTTTCCGGTAGCGACAGAAAAGTTTAACCAAATGGAAGAAATATGTGAAATATGACGTCACTAGCGCCTACCAATCAAGACACATTATTCAGATTTGATCTTGAAAATTACCTAGACATTGATTGGTGACGTTAACAATGAAACCGACAGAAAACTCTCACAACAGAACCGCGGGCATTTATCAAGCAGAGTTTCTAGACTATTGCGCCATTTGAGTTAACCAGACGGATACGAATTGACTAATCGGAGCTGTCAATCAAATAATTACTTGACAAATGATATATTCATTAGGCTAGAAGTTAACTTTGAGCTCCGACATTAGCCACCATTTATGTGAAGCATTTATGTTGGTTTGTTAATTTAAACGTCGCTTATTCAAGCTGTAGGTACAACGTTCAGGATGCCAACCAACCATTCTACTTTTTTTTTATTAAATACTACTTACCATGAACTTTTCATAATTACGCCGTTAAATATAGAGGCGGAACTTCCTCTTGGAATCAAAGTGCGTGTCCAACTGAGAAAGTGGAAGGGGCTAGCGATAGGTCAATTCTAGGTGCAACAGATATATGGAAAGGAATTCTTTATTGATATCAATACACTTCTATCCATCTTATTAAAAGGTAAGTTGTTGTTTGTTTCGTTTGTGGTCGGGAAAGATTGTAATGATAACATGAATTTTCGTTGCATTCCTTGTGTTTACACATATATATGTGTCCCTACTATTAAGCTACAGTATACATTAACACTACTTCTTATTACTTTCATATATATTGATATTTGTTATACTTTGATATTCAAGTTTCGGTGGTTCATGTTATGCCACTGGTGTCATAGCTGTGATCAATTTAGGCGAGTCCTCTTCGACACAAAAGCAAGCACATGGAAATTTTCAAAAATCATCCAATCCGAAACCAGACTTATGGTAGATTGTAGCATACCCCAGTTGACTTTTACCGAGTAAATTAATGTGCTGTTTCAGAGGTCATAAAATTGGTACTCTACTTAACATAGAATCAAAGAAGGAACAAAGTCTTCCTTTTTTTTAACTAGAAAACTTGGATTATTGTTGATTGTAGCATCTCCACCTCAAACATTGTTACTGTGATTTATGATATTTGGACTCTGTTCGAGCACATCTTAAAAATAAATACAAAACAACAGCAACAAACAACAAAAACAACAAACAAACAAACAAACAAACAAAACAAACAAACAAACCAAAAAAACAAAAAAAACAAAAAACAAAAACACACACACACATAAAAAACGACTATTAAAAAGTAAGAAAAAAAATCATCAACAACAACAACAACCAATAAAAAATACTAACTCTCTTATCTTCGGAGAAACTTTGTTAATCATGACTTGCCGAACCCATCTGTTCTTTGTCCAATTGATAAAAAAGAAGTAAAGAAAAGCCTTGCGCTTCCGCACTTTATGTGCTTTGATTCTTGATAAAGTGCAAATGTCAGGCTATTGTAATCTTATCCTCTTAGTTTCTTATTAATCAAAAATGCACTGATTAAATTTCATTTCTGTATTTAGTCTAGACAGTTATAAATTGTCTATGTAAAATAAAGCTATGACAAAAAAGATATTTCAATGGTTGTATTTACCTTTGCTTTTAGGATGCACATTAGAGAACTGCGTTGACAATGTGCCGGCGTTACGAGCGATATTGGCTTTAAATCGTCTACACTCAAATTGTTGCATCAAAATATACTGGGCAAAGCGCTAAATATTTGAGTTACGTTCTGGAAAATCAATGATTATCAGTTTCTTCTACTTATTTCGCTTTGAGTCCAGTCACCATTACAGTTTTACCCGATTGTTTTAGCTTGATTATTTCTGAATTATTTTATGCGCTTATTTATGTCATATTCTGAATCTCAAATCAATGAATTCAGGATGGGCAAATTTATCCAAAAAAAAAAAAAAAGAAAATAAATAAATGAATAAAAGAAAAATATTAGTTCCTATTCAAAAATTTGAAATACTATAACAAATACACAGAAAAAAGAAGTCTAGCAAAATCAATCTTATATATGAACGCATGCGTGACATTTCCAACTATTACACATGTGCGCAAAGTAAATACTCAGATCAGCCTGTGCATCCGAACAGTCTGATCAGAGTCTTCTCTCTGCGCTCTGTAGATAGATACTGACCCAAAGCTTCTTTAAACAATCAGCGAATATTCTAATTGCCCCGAATGGCTGTCCAGGGTGCTCAATGTATGCGAGTCACGCACATGCGAAATGGTTGGAAATGTCACGCATAGGCTCGTATGTGATTTCGAAAACATTGTGCTAAAGACCACAAATTACGTCTTTAGTATCGACAACTCAAGACAGTCAAGCGAGTAAACATTTCGCCCATTCAAATTTTTTTTAAAGTTAAACTGTTTTATTTTAACTATTTGTATATAACATGTACATATTTATCGTAAATACAATGGCCAAAGGAACAATAGTAAGTCAATTGTTTGTGAACTTCTTTTTGAAGAAATAGATTATTTCTGTTAGAAAAGAAAAATCTGTATCAACATTACGGAGAAAAATGGTTACTGTTTTATAAATATGAAATCAGGTTTAAGATTTACACTGACATTCGACCTACTGATCAAAAAATACAATTAGAGCTGGTAGGATGCTATGTCTTACACGGTAAATCTTTCGTTGTTTTTATATCAATTTTAGATGTTGCAGAAACAAATGTTCTCTTCCAACGGCCAGATTGGCAATACATTTCATTATGTACCTCTCGTATACAGCTTATACAGCCCACCACTATATGATAATGCTTCCCCCTTCTGCTTTATGCTGAATAAGAATATTAAAACAGGGATAAAAAGTACTTAAAACACATTGTGATAAGGTGTTCGTTTCATTCAGAATGAAAGCAAACCGTTTTTCTCTAAATCTCTAACAACTTACTTGTTGGCAGAGCTCTTAGATAATTTTATAGCAAATATTTCGCTAGTTTTGAACCGATTTTAGATCTATTTTTGTGCAAAACAACAACAAAAAGAAAATAACACCAGCAACAACAAAAACAGTTCTCATTTTTTTCTCGGAGGTAGGAAACAAATTTCCAGCCGATCAGAAATTTTGATAGACAAAATTGATGTAAAATAAGGTCACGAGTTTATTACAGGCCATTTATTCCGCCTAAAGTTTTTTCTTTTCAATGTAGTAAACAAATTTTTAAATGTACCTTACCACGGTAGTTTTTTGGTCAAAAATACGACCACGACTGTTATACTCTGCTAACAGTGAAAACGGGTGTATAAGGTTTACATTATTTTCGGGATTTATCAGTGGAAATTGTGTTATCCCATTACCACACAACATTTTTTTAGTCTGTTCCATAGCGATAGAAGTTGCAGACAACATTAAACAGTTAATGAAATTTTAGAATTTTTCAATTTTTTGGGTAGAAATCATGGTGTAAAAATGAAGAAATTGCTTGGTTCAAGAAATTTCTACATTTTACACAATGATTTCTGAATTGTTTTTCTAGAGAGGCGTCCAAATGCGTCACCATGTGGGAATAAGTTAAATAATACTATCTTTGTTATCTAGACTCACGTTCTCACAATGTGATACATTCATACAAGGTAATACTTGTATGACTTAAACGAGTTTTCATCATAAAAACACAATCAAATAATGAAATGTCGAAGCTGAGTAATGCAACAAGTTGATTGAATATTGGATGGTTTATTTCTGCATTTCAAAAGTAATTCTTCCCATTATTTTACTTATTTTTCAAATATTTCATAGACTCTTTCAACATGCAAACCCCCAGCACTTTGTTTTATTTTGTGATTAATAAGTGAATATGCCTTCCACCCAATAGCTCGTGATCCCACCTCCGTGAACGTCAATTTATTTATGATTGTATTAATTTCCGTTAATCATCTTTCTCTTTGATTCCTTTGAATATCTTAGCGTTAAATACAAAGGTACTATAGTTTTGTACATCCTTGTGCAAAATACCTTAATACACTACATGTTGACGCTATGTTCTCTTCCGATCTAAATGAATAAATTGGTCGATTGATTCTTTGATTGACATCCATGATCCACCAATTGTTTTATTACTGAGAATATAAAGAAAGGTTTTTCTGAATAAAATTGAATAACGATATTTCCGATACACTATCGACATAACCGGAAATTATAGAACATTTATCTAGAAATGATGAGTTTATGGTCTGTAACGTCTTGTAACCATCGAATCTTGTTACATTTTTGAGTACTAAAATGTCCTAGAATTGCCACAAAAATCATGTTATATGGTATTTTATATGTGTAATATTGATTTTTACATAAAAATACTATGTCATGCTTTTTCCATTATGCACATTTTAGCTTGATTGAAACTTATGGAAATAAAAACTCGATAGAGAAGCGTCAGAGCGGAACATACATAATTTCAAATATTTTGTCATATTTATGGATAAGACACACTTCATTTTCCTGTATTTTGAAAGCGAAGAAACCCGTCTCCATAACGCGATAAATCAAACGAAAAACACACCGTTAGATTGGAGAATCGTATTTGCACAGATATGATAGATTACAAATAGAATCGGATATCGGTTTGCATAACTACAGCGTAAATTCAAAAATAAAATTACAACTGACACTGTGAGAAATTCAGTTTCTTCTAACCTTTAATCCGCTTGTTAAGTGAATGCATGCAAATTGCTTTACGGAGCTTCCAAATTTTCTCGAAAACATGCTCATTGTGTTTGAAACAATAACATCCCCGAAAGTAAAAGTAACGTTAATGGACTTATGCTGTTTTATATGGTATCCTGTTTATATTGTAAGGGGTAGTTGAGCAAAAACAGAAAAAAAAAAAAAAAAACAAAACAAAACGTACAAAAAATAGAGTATAGATTGTTACAAAGCTTACTATTTTTCAGCTTAAAGTATAAGCTCTGAATTCATAGTGCTTGGAAAACATTTACGAAAGTAGGATATCTTTTTTTTTACAAATCCACATACCCATTTCATGTAACACACACGCTCTCTCTCTCTCTATCATCTTCTCTATCTCCGTGCGTGTGTGTCTCTCTTTCTGCCTCTGTATGTCTCTTTTTCTCTCTCTGTCTCTCTGTCACTCTAACTCTGCCACCCTCTCTCTTTCTATCTATATTTACGTCCATAAATTCTGCAATATACGTGTAACTTGTTCAAAAACATAATTTCATTTTAAAGACACACAGACAAAACATTGAACAATGTAAAATCTTAAATGTCAATGGTGATTCATTTGATAAATCTTACAGAAAAAGAGTTTAGGCGTGTAATTAGAATTCCAGAGGCACGAGGAATCATTAACCCCTTGGTTTGAAACAATACATCTTATGTACGAGTATTCCTATATTGCATTAAAATATAGTACAAGTTCGGTTTTGAAATTCTGTTCTAGGTATGTTTTTGCTGAAAATTTCATTGTTTAAATCAAATCTTAGAAATGTAAAATTGATTCCTACTATTATCTATAAAGTATGGCATATCAGATGGCTCTAGACTACGAAAAGTTTTATATTTAATGAGGACTGTAAAATATTTGCGGAGACCTTCAATACTAAGCCATCTTAATTAGGTTAAGTTTGACATAGAACTTTTTTCTGTGTGTGTGTGTATGTTTTAATATTATACATGCACCTCTTTTAACTTTTATATTCTGATAATTGGAAGCCGTTTTACAATGATCCGACGAAGTAAAACACCGTAGTTAACCCATTCCCACACGATGAAAATTTAAACCAGTCCATAAGAAAGTTACAGGCGACAATTCAAAGTTGATGAAATCTTCAAATCTTTGTCTCTTAGGATAGAAGACATTGTGGATTCATTCTCCACAATGTTTTCAAAAGCTTTTATAATGAGGTGCACTTAAATGCGTCAATGTGTGGGAACTGGTTAAAAAGGAGCATTAAATACATTTAAAAAAGTAGTTTTATTTTATTCGTGAGAAGTTGTTCATTCTCTTCAGCAAATGTACTTATGTCGATGCCATTAAAAATAACCTTTTCAACTCGAGTCTGCCAACATAGCGAATTGTTACTATATAAACCAAGAACCGTTTGAACACTTTCATTCTCGATTCTTTTATTAATTTTAAAACTCTTGATAGAAGTTCTTTTAGACTCTTAAGGTTCTTTTTACTTCCTATGACTATAAAAGTAGTTTTATTCTAATTCCAAAGCACTCTTTTCTAGGTAAGTCGCTCTATAAGAATCACATCGCCAAGTTATTTTTTTTTATTTTCTTTAATCAATAATGAATTAGTTCTCCAATGTGACCAATATTCCACTCTTTCCTGATTAGTTCTGGTCCCCCACTCCCTAAAAAATTGCTTCATTTGAGAATCTAAGATAATGTATAATAAGGTAAATGAAATGAATTATCCAACAAAGTGCATTGCTCATTTTTTAATTTCTCCGTAAATGTAAATAACGAATCTGGAATATTTCTAACTTGGTTTGAGGTAGAGAATAAGATTGGCCTGCACGTATGTGCAGTCTAATTGTAGCCTTCATCCCCTGCTTGTCGTTGTGAAACAGAAGTGCTTAGGAGGTTCATTCACAAAAAGTAATATTGAGACACTAATAGAGCGTTTTAGTAATGTCAGCCCTCTTTGATTTGAATGCGCCAAAAGTATTTAAATCAGTGACAATGTTTAATTCAGTTAGCAAAGGTAGGACGAGATGTCACAACTCCCTAGAAACTATAGATCTGTAAGAGGAGCCTCTGTCCTTTCTTTTCTTTTTCATTGTATCATGTTTCAAATAAATAAATAGTAAAAACAAACAAACAAACAAAAACACACTTTATAATATGATTTAGAGCAGATAAGAGCGGAGCACTTATAAGTTAAAGTAATACAATTCAAGCAATATCTTAAAATTACACTATCTACAATTTAGCTACTTCGCATGACAGTTTTGTCTAACAGAAACATAACGTTAAGCTGTTCTATGCAAACGAACAATACAAGGAAAATGTTTCAATACTATACTTTCGTGTTAAGTCCAGAACAAAACATCGTAACAAATTGAACTGTCACAGCGTTGATGAATTAAGTAGCAGTATATGTACAGTTTTTGTTTATCGACAGATACAAGACTATGTGATTGGCTACCGAAATAAACGCTTTTGTGAAGAAAAAGTTCATATACCATCCAAGCCTGCGAAATTTATGGGATCCGTAATTGGACGACTGGTTATTTAAGAGATGAAGATAATCTTTTTTGTTTTCGTGGAGGTATGAACCGAAAAACCTAATCACACTGTATGGATACGCGAAGCGGATTCATAAATTATGTGATTAAGTTTTTCGGTTCATACGTCCATGAAAACAAAAAAATATTCCCTTCATTTATTATAATTTAATAGCATTGAGTGAAAAAACGAAATTTTTACAAATTTTGACACCTTTTTGTATGGGACTATTTTGTGCGGAAGCACACGAAATCGCTGCGTGCTCAAAATTTTGTTGGAGTTTGAATTAATTTTTGCGACCAATCCGAATGCTCGTTTTTGATAGACGAAACTAAAAGTTAAATTATTTTATTGACACTCGTGAGCAGTCAATTGTTTATACTTTTCATTCCTTTAGAATTAATATAATCTAAGGGATCCAGTGTTTTAGAAAGATGCTTCATTGGTATTTCGTTATATATTTCACATCCTTACGCTCATTTGTTCACTGAATCACGGGCATATCATTACACAACAATTATTTGAATGAATTCCTTTTCTTTTAACGAATTAATATTGGAAAATTCAATTGCAGGCTGAAAAACAAAGTCAACTCACAAATTATCGAATTCGTTCGTCTTTTTATTCACAGTTGCAGAGGAAATCTCCTTTTAAAACTAAAACGTTTAAAGTAACACATTTTTCTTTTAAGATAGTAAATATAATAATGATTATGAAAATATACATAAGTGATAATACTGACATGAATTTTCTAATCGTTAATTAAGACTTTTGTAGAGTCCTATTCTAATTTGACATTGTTGGAGCATCATGAAAGTTCCTTTTTTTGGTGAAAGTGTGAAAAACCATAGTAATGAAATGCATAGCAGCAGAGGCTCTGATGTAGAAATCCCATATCATAACCATTCACCAAAATGCCATACAAATAGTGGATTTGCCAAGAAGGTCAAGGCCATCAGATTGAATAAAAATGGGAGGTTCAAGACATACAATGATTAAGACAGAGGCAGTTGATCTGAAAGGACAAGAGTCTTTATTAATCTACAATAATGAGTACTTTAGGTGCTCACTTGGAAGTAGAGGGATCAATTAGATGCTTCGATAATTCCGACAGTTTGATCTACTGAAGATCTATTTGAACGACAATAACAAATTATGCTATATATAAAAAAGACACACACACACTAACACACATATACACAAACAACATCCGAGTAGCGAAGTATTTAGAGCTACGTATCAGTGTAAAAGGGAGATATTGGTATTTCTGAATCTAAAATAAGTAAAAAATCCAAATTCGCCCCCAATCCTCAAACGAACACTTAATACATAAATATGAGTAAGATATCGTCTTCGTGGTAACCTGTTGAGTGAAGAGTGTTGTTGTTATTTAGCAAAGGTTCGGCGGAATCACGAGTTATTTTTAGAATTCATTTCATTGGATTGTCGACACCGCATGACACCATTTACATAAGACCAAAACTAAAACAGAAGAAAACAAAGAGACAATTGAAACAAATAACACACTAAATCATGTCACATTAAGTGGTTAGCGCAAAACTGCAGTAAGCGTCCATATTTACAAAATATATTATGATAGTTTTGAAATGATCTGTACAGAATAGAAATTCGGTTAGCCAATTTAACTCCTGGTAACGTTACGATGACGTTGGTTAGGGCGGGTTCGAACTAAATTCGTGACAGTATCACGTGACTGTCCATGTGTCTATGCGAAATCTAAAAATAGATTAACAGCGCAAACGACTATAAAGGAAATATCCTTACCCTTATTTATCTCTGATGACCGCAAAACTATTTTTCAGAATATAATGCCCAAATAATATATGAGAGGGAATCAAAATGATTAAGATCTTCGACATGAAAACAACAACTATACCTGTTTCAATAAAAGTAAATGAACATAAATATGTAAAAATACCACAAACGCAAAATAGGCCATCTCGTAGGTATATTCAGAGGACCTTTCCCAAATTTCACGGTTTTTGTCGCACAGACTTATCATGGAAAATAGTAAAAAAGAAATCGTTTCTCTTCAAAAAGGGCAGTTAGTTTATCCAGACTTCAGGGTTTTTATCATGCTCGCTCGAAGAAAAATAATACCGTGAAACATTACAACTACCAGCAATCGATAAGATAATTACCATTTACCACAGATTACATTGGATGACTGAACAATTTGAATCATTTCTAGTTTTAGATCTTCATCAAGAAATGAGAGAAGGATATTAGACTTAATGAGGTAATCTTACCCCTAATGAGCAACCACGTGCAACCTGTAAAATTGACTCGTCCTTCAGGAAATTGGTATTGATACACACATTGTTTATGTTTATAGAAGAAAGGTTTTAACACAAAAAGTACAGAGCTCGTTCAAAATTAAAGTTCTTCTATATATAGGAATGGAATATTATCGCTAGGGAATCTATAAGCTCTAGAAATAATGTGCTACTGAGCCCTTTTAACCTTTTCCCACACCATGAAATTTTAGACCAGTCCAAATTCTAAGAAGTTGCAGCCGGCAATTTTAAGTTGAAAAAATCTTTAAAAATCTTTGTCTTTTTGGGTAGAAAACATTTTGAATAATGAAGAAATTGCTTGTAACAAGCAATTTCTTCATTTTCCACAATGTTTTCCGGTTTTCATATTGGGAAGCGTTCAAAAGCGTCAATGTGTGGGAATGGGTCAAAGATTTTATAATGATGCCTCTGTCAATGGGTCAAAACTCGGTAATTTTGAAAGGATGAAATGTTATTATTAAAAATTAATTTGATATTTCAATAGTTCTTGGCTGTGTGAAGAAAAAAGAATGAATGACCGTGAAAAGATAATTTGGAATCTCCATATACGTTTAATCTTTTAAACCGTTACCAGGCAATATAATTTTGGACTTATCCTAATTCAAAGTGACTAAAGGCGATATTTCAAAATACAATTTTATTGATTTTGAATGGAGAAAATTGTGAAAAGAGGGAATTGATTTAAAAAATTTTTCCTTTTCCGCAATGTTTTCCTGGGTATAATTTCTTAAAGAAATAAAGGGTCGGGAAAGTTGACCAATCACTGACCCCGCCCACTTACTCATTAAGCTACGCCCGTTGTCTCCGACATGAAGTCTTACTCCGATTTCAAACGGCACTACTTTGCAAAAACTATGGTCAGTAGTATGTCACAAAAAAAGGAGAATTGTTGGTTGGCGACCTAAACGTCGTAACTACAGCTGGAATAAGCTGTAGTCACGACGTTTGAGTCGCCAAACAACAGAAATGTTTTAAACAAATGGTTGCCAATGTTGGAGTTTAAATCTCAATTCCGGATTTAATGGATAATTTGATTGATCGATATATTCATTGATTGACAGCCGCGATTGGTCATTTGATTGAGTTAGATAGTGTGAAAAATGCAGTATACTATTCTACGAATTCCAAAGACCAATAAAGATCGAAAATAAAAAAATCAACCGCAAGGCAATTATATTGTTACTTAGCAAAGCGTCATCTTTTATAGCTTAAGTTAACAGACACATTTTGAAGTTTCTCAAAGTTCACCGAGTGCAATCTGCCACTGGAGGCTTAACCAACAAATCCACGAAACGACTACGCCATAAGAAATGGTTATTATGTATTTCAGGAATATTGCAAACTCTATTCAAATTGTAGAGAACTCTGTCAAAAGCATGCTATTTAACAAATTCCCAGTCAATTCCGCTTTTTAAGCTTCTAAAGAAAAGAGTTTTGGAAAACGTTGTGGACAATGAAGAAATTGCTTGTAACAAGCAATTTCTTCTAATGTCCACAACGTTTTCTACCCAACAAGGGAAGTATTTTCTAAACCCAACCATGCTTTGCTAGCTTACAGTACTTTCAGTTCCTTGATTAACAGACTTTTTTCAATTCATCGGATTTTTTAGGGAGCAGGTCATACATCAGGTTAGTAGATTGCCATATTCATTAAGTCTCGAAGAGTGGACATAGTTTAAATTAGGTCTTGTAGATTGATTGTGTCCTTTTTCCATCTATTCCAGTTGTCAGTACGGTTCAATAAGCTCTGCATGCCATATAGCTTCGAGAACGAATGATTATATTAACATGTCACCTTCTAAAGTACATATACCAATAAGCTTTTTAGATGTAATGAAACAAGTTGATATAAAATATCCGAATGAAATAACTAATTATTCACTTAAATTATAGACAGTAGAAATTCCTTAACCCATTACCAGACAACACAATTTTAAACTGGTCTAAATTCAATGAAGTTGCAGGCGAAACTTTATAGTTCATGCACGAATCCTGGAAATAGTTGTCTTTTGTGGTTGGAAATATTGAGGAATATGAAGAAATTGCTTCATTGTGGATTAATTATAAATTGCTTTTCTTCATTTTCTATTGAATTTTTTTCTAAGGGGTGTCAGAAATCGTTATTGTGTTCGAAAAGGTAACTCGAAAAAGTAACAAATATCTAAAAAAATTGTTAAAATTATAAAATCTTGACTTTGATTTTAAAATTGATTGATTAAACGAGATTTAACGCCACTTTAACAGTATTTCAACAATATCGCGGCGGCTGGAGCACCTAAACATGGAATCCTGGTATTTCTCTCACCAGTACTACCACTACATCCTTTCCGAACCCCATCTGTTCATCCCTTGTATGTATACGATTATCCACCAATTGGTTGGAGACAAATGTAGGAAATGTGCCGGGACCGTGGTTCGAACCCTGAACCTCATGAATGAGAGTCCGATGCGCTACAAACCTCGCCATGGCTGTGGACAAATTTTGAATTAAACTGAAAGCACTATTGATATTCTAAGAATATTAACTAGAAGAGTCGTTATCCATTTTTTAACATTATATTCCGTTTCGACGATGAACAATACACGTTGAAGTCGTTATCTTGAGTACTATATCTTTCCTGTTCTGTTGATAAACATGTAATATCATATACTAAGACTAGAAATGAAAGTGACAAGTCTTCCAGACATTTACTTCCTTCACAGTAGTTTATCTTTATGAAAAATCGAAACGGGACTTCCTGTTGGAGTCAATGGGCGCGGCCAAAGGAGTAATTGGGTCAGCAATTGGTCAGTTGAATAGCATTACTTGAATTCATCCTTGTACAAATGTTGATGTTGCAAACTGTTACCAAATCGACAGTGTGCAACCAAAAGGTTGTAACTAAAGCTTTTACAAGATGTGTGTCGCCCATTGACATCAAATGCTTGTGAAATGGGATGCGCCAGATTTAAACTGAGTCAAAGGGCCTATATTTTTATAACTCACGAATTTGGTGTAAAATTGCCTAAGTATGTCGTTAGATGGATAGGTACAGATAGAAACAGATTTCGACCCCGTTCCCTCAAACGAAGAAAATGATGTATCTTTCATAACTTGGTTTGACAAGATTCTTGTCATTTAGCAATCTACGAGCAGAGTTGTCGTTCATAACTCTCACCAAACACCTCTGCAATGGGCTAAATGACTGACAAGATTCTTGTCAAACCCAGTTAAGAAAGATTCATTATCATTTTTTGATTCGCAAGAATTCAAACAGTTTAGCCATAATAAATATGATTCAAGATGTGTTCTATATGCATTAAAACTGTAAACCAACGAACTACTTTTGTTTAAAATCGCATGAATAGCTTTCGGGGGAAAAAACCCTGACAATTTCATGCGATATCTTTTAACCCATTACAACTCAATCCCTCCTTTTTACGCCCCTCAAGAAAAAAGCTTATGAAAACATTGTGGAAAATGAAGAAATTGCTTGTATCAAGCAATTTCTTCATTATCCACAATGTTTTCTACCCAAAATGACGAAAAAATTCAAAATTCTATTAACTTGAAATTGTTGTCTGCTGCTTCTTTCAATTTGGACCAGTCTAATATTCAACTGTGTTGGAATGGGTTAAAAAGAAAACAGTTGAGGAGTGTAATGAAACGATGACATATTGGATGACTATTTACTAAGCCCATTTACAGACGTGAACGGGAATGAGCCGAGTGCAAGAGAGTTGTCGTTTAGCCATTTGCAGAGGTAAGGAACGACATCATTGACAGATTGTCCAAAAATGTGTTCAGGTTTCTACAAATAAATTGCACTTCCTCATGCATACTGCAAATAAAAGCCTGTAAATTGCAGTAATACAACCCGACTTCAGATTTAAAAAAAAAATGAATCCATGCAGGCTTATTTGTTTTTTAACAGCCATGAGAGCAAATGAGCTTCCATAAGAAAATTAGATGTAAAATTTTTTTAAAATTGTTTCTTCGTTCAGCTGAGCTCTGTTTATTTTATCTTACATTTGCGTGTTAACCAAACCACACACAATCCGGCTTTTTGACGCCACCCTATCTCTAAAAAAAGGGGGTTTTGAAATCATTGTGGACAATGAGGAAATCGATTGTAACGAGCAATTTCTTCAACGTTCGGAATATTGTTTACCCCAAAAGGCAAAGTTTTTTCCAAATTCTATCAACTTGAAATGGTTGTCTACCACTTCTTTCAATTTGGACAGGTCTAAAAACTTTTCATGTGACAATGGGTTAACACGTCCATAGTTTTCGATATTACAATCGAAAAAGCCAAACGAGTTGTTCTCTATTTCTTCGAAAGAATTGGCGGGTCGCGTTGGCAATCGAAAGATGGATGGACCATCAAAATCCTTCATTGACATAAAAAATGGACTTTAAATTCAAACATATATGTTTAGCGTTTTTTTTGTTGGTTTTGCGACTTACACGTCGTATCTGCAGCTTCTTCAACCAAACATGTCAAACATCCTGAAGGAGTCCAGCGATCCTTCAATCGTGTATATCATTTCTTCATTTTCTAACTTAATTGACCAATCGCTGGCCCCACACACTGACTCCCTAGGCTCCGCCCATTAATTCCGACAGGAAGTTCCGCTTCGATGTTTGCGTTATTTTGCAAAATGTATGGCAAGTATAGCATGTAACAAACAAACAAACAACAAAATAATAATAAATGGTTGGTGACCTAAACGTCGTAACTACAGCTTGAATACGACATTCAAGTTGCCAAGCCGACAATAAAGTTTAACAAAAATATCTGCCAATGTCTAAGTTGAAAAGCCCAGGTTCGGACTGAATAAATCATTTCATTGGTCGGTTTATTCCTTGATTGACAGCCCCGATTGGTCAATTATGCATATAAAAAGAAGACCAAGGCGCATAAACGTACAGCCCGATTAGCTCAGTTGGTAGAGCACTTGACTTCAAACCTCAAGATCACGGGTTCGAGCCCTGGGCTGACCATATCAACTAACCAACTAATTGTCTTTCGGATGAGACGTTAAACCGAGGCCCCGTGTGACGATGCTATCCATCGAGCACGTTAAAGAACCAGGCGGGGCTCTCAGTAGTTTCGTCCTGTATCCTTGCACTATCCCCCGTAACAACTAACCGTCTTCTGGGGGCGTCGCTCATATGGGCATGTGCTACGGTAGCGACGATAAATAAACGGAAATACACAAATAAACGTACAAAAGCAGTCAGTAAAAACAAACAAAAACACTCCCCTAAACAAAACAAAATGGATATCCCGTTTCTTTAAATTAATTAGGAATACTGGAAGAATGAGATTTCGTTTTGACTTTTTTAAGGTTCTAAGGGATTCAATATATTACTGCATTGTTGCAAGGTCAAGTAAAAAGAAATCCGTTACGCCGTCAAATCTGTCAGGAATTTAAAATCTCAAATCGGTTATGTTAACAAATATCACAGTGGAATCGTGAACCGTTATATCTGTCCAAAATTAATTGAACACTTGTTTTATATGTCTTGATTATTAAAACAGAGGAGTCTGGATTCTTCTGACAGAGATATGGAAAAAAGTGTAATTTAGTTGTGTTAAAACGCATATTAATTTACATAGAGGATATTGAAGGAATGGTCATGATATACTGAATCTATTACCACTCGAACAAATTTTAGACTGGTCCAAATTAAAAGAAGTTGAAGACGACTATATCAAGTTAGTGAAATTTTAAAAGTCTTTGTCTTTTGGGGTGGAAAACATAGTGTATAATTAAGAAATTGCTTGCTACAAGCTATTTCTTTATTTTCCACAATGTTTTCCAAAGCCTTTTTTTCTAATGGGCGTCAAAAAGCGTCATTGCATGGGAATGGGTTAATGAGCCATCTATTTATAAACGAGGCTCTGTCGATTTTTTTTTTATCTCTTTTAGATGACAAGTTTATGAATTCGGGGTTTTAAGAACTCGAAAAATTTAATTCAAACCAAACATAAATGTAACCGGAGCTGATTTTGAAAGTTTTTCCTTTCCTACTGATTTATTGATTAAATTTAGGCAGAGATGCTTTTACCCTTTCCCGTTTTTCTTTTTAAAAAGTAGACTAGTCCAAATTGAAAGAGGTTGAGGACGACAATGCAAATTGGATGTAATTGAAATGAAACCATCCTATGTGGTAGAGAATATTGTTGAAAAAGGAAAATTGCTTGTTACAAGAAATTCCTTCTTTTCCATAATGTTTTCTCAAGTATACAATTACAGCAACGTAAAATCCCGGGTTTGTACAGGAAAGGGTTATTATGAATTTTTATACGAAGACGCAGCCTAAATGACGTAAACCGACTACGTGCGACTAGTTAAGTGATGCAAAAGGTTCTGTGAAATGATATACGTTTTCCCTGCGATTTCCCTGTAAAATTATATACGTTTTTCTTGTGAAATTATAAACGTTTGCCCTGTGAAATTATATACGTTTGCCCTGTGAAATTTTATGCGTTTGCCCTGCGAAGTTATATACGTTTGCCAAATGAATCATATACGTTTGCCCTGTGAAATTAGAATTATGTATGTCTACCCTGTGAATTATACACGTTTGCCCTGTGAGATTACACATGTTTGCTATGTGAAATAATATACGTTTACCTTGTGAAATTATATACGTTTGCTCATTGAAATTATACACGTTTGACCTGTGAAATTATATACGTTTGGATGAAAAGCTAGAACTCTTTTCTAACAAAATATTCACAAACACCCTCGAAATCTTTGTTAAAGATTGTTACTTAATTATCTTATTGTGCTGAAAATCACTGAGAAATCTCGGTTTTAGTTCGACTACAGAGAGTCTAGCGGGGCTAAATATATGGTCCGTTATCTGCCTGGCTACCTGTGCGATGACTTTTCATTTTCTCTGGAACTAGAGGGTGGAAAAATCAAAAGAAAGATTCGTTGGACATCCTTGGAGACATTCTGATCGGGGAAAAACATAGGTTTTATTAGCGGTTGACTCAGCAAAATATGGAACCATATGGTGACATAATTCTTGGATATACTTGTTTGACAGGAATGTTCTCTTTGTGGTCCTCTCTCGGATTCCTGAAATATTTTGCAGACAGGCGGTATAACGTATATATGGAGAGAATGGAACAAAGTATAAACAACAACCTTCAAATATAGCGAAAAGGGCATGCATATTTTCGGCGTTGTTATAATCATGTTATCCGACACCCTGTCTGAATTGTTGAACACAAATATGGATATACCGCTCAGCTTTTTTATGATAAATAAAAACTCTTTTGAAAACGAAAAGAAACTAAATTTTAAACTCCAGGTAATCTCTCTTCAACTTATCGAAGAGCGTAGAGAGTTCTAAATATTCCCTATTATCGAATGTTCATGGCTATCACAGGTACTTCGATTTTATAGCTCACCCTAAACCAATGCCTAAGGGCTTTAAAGTTTTCCCTCAAAACTGATGTATGGTACTCTACTGAAATACTTAAATTTGTTACTCTAAGATCAACAAAAGCCAAATAATGTAGTTTAAGAAAATTTTATTGATTGGTTGATTTAATGGGGTTTAACGCCACTTTTAACAGTATTTCAGTCATATCGCGGCGGTTGGAGCACCTAACAATAGATTCCTGGTATTTCTCACACCAGTACTTCAACAACACCCTTTCCTGGCCTCCAGCTGCTATCCCACTTAGGTTTACGATTATCCAACCATTGGTGAGAGACAAAAGGAAAGGATATGTGCCGCCGCCCGAACTTTAGTAGAGATAAAGAAGGAAATCTTTATCAACCCCGTCACCCACAACCCGACCCTCAAAAGACCAAGAGTTTTTAACCCTTGTCATGCTGAACCCGGAATGTTCCGGTTTTTGCAGGAGGTGTAGACATGATAAGCCTGCACATAAGTGCAGTCTGATCTTTGTCTACACCCCCTGCTTGTACTTTTCCTATCAGCGTTTTTCATGAAATTGGTTTCTAAAAGAAATGTTGATTTTTGATCAGCAAGTTCTATCAGTGCTTTTAGCCCTTTGATTTTACAGCAATTCAGTTAGGTAATTTATACAGCATGACAAAGGTTAAATTTCGAAGATGAGGCAGAAATCTTTTTTCAAATCTTCCTCTACAGACCAGAAGGCCTAAACATTTCAAATTTTGCATGCACCGTAATCTTATTGTATTCTAAAATGTATACTTCAAATAATCACTCTAAGATCGACAGAAGCTCTGTGTCAGTTTGTTGTGGGACTTTACCATAAAATAAACATGAAATCTTTAAAAATCCTTTCCTCCTAAACAAAAAGTTAAGGGCTTTCAAATTTGGATGCAGAATCAACTTATCGTTACTTCAATAAAATGTAGAAAATCTTTACTCTTGGATAAGAAAAGGGTTCAAAGATTACAAATGGAGATAAGGAAGAAAAAAATGAAAATATCCCATTCACCCAATAAGAGTCGTTGATCAGTCTAAAGCTTTCAAATTTGAATAAATTATTGCATTTTCATGCTTATTACTGCCTTTAAAACTCTGCAAAATACACAGTAAAGTTTTGAAAATAACTACTCTTCTCACGAGAATACACTGCCTAACGTGGCAACAAAATGAAGAAAACATTGCATTTTAACAGAAACATCAGTCAAAAAAGTTATAATGTCATTATCATCGCTTGAGGTTATGGTGATAGAATAGAGAAAAAAAAATCTTTATTTCATGATTACTTTTATTTATATTGATTTGCTCTATTGCCAGCTTATTTATTTAATTCTATGACCCATCTATGATAAAATATATGTTTAATACCAAATTTCGTGGTAAATTGGAAACAACGACACTACTCGTATTCTTTCGAGTAGTCGAGTACCTAAGCGGTAGTTTGTTTGTTTGAATGGGGTTTAACGCCGCCTTTTAACAATCTTTCAGTTATATCGCGACGGCTGGAGCACCTAACATTGGATTCCTGTTATTTCTCGCACCAGTACTACCACTACACCCTTTCCTAGCCTCCAGCTGCTATCCCACATAGGCTTACGATTATCTGCCCATTGGTGGTAGATAAATGTCGGAAAGAGTATTGCCGCCGTCGGGGATCGAACCCGGGACCCTTAGAATGAAAGTCCGACGCGCTACGTACTGCTACTAAATATCAACTTTACCTCGTAAATTGTGTCTGATGAAATAAGGAAACATACAAAAAAAAAAAAAAAAGAAAAGAAAAAAAGATTAACAATTATTGTAATTTTCCTGAATCATCAGATATATATCAATTGACAAGAAAATCATTTATTGATCTACTTTGTGAGCATCATGGATTTAAAAAATTTCGTGCTCGAAATTATGTTCATGGGTGTATGAAAAGAAAAAAAAAGCAAATCAAAACGTTTGGATTTTGAAAGACGAGGCTTGAATTAGATTACCATTAGTTGAAATACAGTTCGATTATTTATCACTACGAGCCTGTGTTGGTCTTTCTTCGAGGTCAATTCCTTAACTCATTCCCACACAACAAAAATTTAGACTGGTCCAAATTGAAAGGAGTTGCAGATGACAAATCAAAATTTATGAAATTTTAGATTTTTTCTACTTTCTGAGAAGAAAACATTGTGTAAAATGAATAAATTGCTCGTTACAAGCGATTTCTTCATTTTACACAATGGTTTCCCAATCATTTTTCTTAAGGGGTGTCAAAAAGCGTCACTGCGTTGGAATGGGTTTAGAGATTTACGCCATTTCAATACTTCTTAGGACTAAATAAACAAAGATTTTCGGATGTGTTTTCATGTAAGGAGTTCCTCAAGATTACAAACAATGGTAGATGGTGCTCCATACAACCATCTGATCGGAGGAGTCTTTTGAAAATTAATATAAACAAACTCAAACCTCTCGTTTGATAATATAATCAATTGCCATATACAAATATTCTAGGTCATAATAGATAATTACAAAAATGTAAACGTTCCAACAAAATGAGACCCAATGCGTCTTCATAAGGAAATACGATCTTATTATGATAAAACAAGATTGAAAATCACGATAGAATTCGATAACATATTATGGAAAATTGCACGCAAGTTGTTCCCCTCGGAGCTAATAACCAAGGAAACAAAGGATTTCTTGCCGAATATTTAATCCATTTGGAGTATGGTCTAAGCACATTGAATTTGTACTACCTTCTAATTTACCTACAGCAGGCGTCAAAATAACACACAAGTGAAAGTTGCAAATAAGATTCTTAATTTTTCTTTAAATGCTGCTACTGAAACGGATTTCGTAAGAGCCATCGAAAATATTAAATGTTGATTGCTAGCACAAAGTTCGAAAGTACGATTGCGAAAATAGGGAAGTACGATGTTCACAATACGAATGACAGGAGATGACATCCCCTTGGTGCGAAGAGTACGGGAGTTTGATGACGAGAACGCAAAGTAGTATCGGGGTCTTCCACCTATCATAAGACGATAGAGCGACCACGATAAAGAAAAATTCCGATGACGATATCTCGAGAGTAAGTTGACAACAACGAGGTACGGCGATATCGATATTCAGTACTCTCGCGTTTTTGTGATGTTACTCTTCCGATCGTCGTACACTCGTGTTATCACCATCCTTCTCTCGATCCTTTGATTAGAATTCAGCAAATTAATTTTGCGATTTCCCTGATTACCAAAATATTTTTTTCAGAAGCTTTAGTGAAGAGGGGTTTTCTTAAGATATCACTTAAAAACACGTTAAACGTCCATTTCTATTTGCTGATAATCAAGCTGATAATGACAGTTAAGGCAATTCCAAAACAACCCCATAATTCATCATCTATGCCCTTACACATATGAAATATTATTTACTTTTTTGTAACTTTTTCATATGAGAGAATGATTTCATTTCTGTATGCAATTTTGCCAAAATACCGGGTTTCGATATTCTATCTTACTGACATAAAGCGGAAAAGTTCTTCCCAATTCTAATTTGTCATGGCATTTTTTAACTAGTTTTCTAACAATCCATGTTGTTGATATAAAATTGTTAGTCTAAAATCTACCATTTAACTATGATATAAAAATGCAAATGCCCCGTATTTGCCACCCCCAAACACACATACATAGTCAACACTTTCTAAAATGACGTAATTTTGAGTGTGAAAAATCAATATTTAACTTTCAGGCTATTCAAATCTTTATTATTTACGTTATTAGCTTTTATCGATCTAGTAAATGTAGATATCAAAGGGCGGGTCACTTGTCTGTTACAGAAGTTACACAAGACATATTACAGCTAAGAATCCATTAAATTCTGGTATTTCACTGAATAAGATTTAGAAACTTCAACACTGAAAAGTAGCAAAATAATTAAATTTCAATCATGTGAATTCGCCATTGCCATCTATTTCATTATTTTATTACATGAATTATGAAAAATTACGCCGTTTATATTCAAGGTTGAGCTTTCTGTCGAAGCTCCTTGGGTGTTGCCAGTGATGCGATGTTTCATCGCTCAACATTACAAGTTTTTCTCTAAAAGTTATGGCAAACACCCATTTCAAAATTGTAATCGTTTAATTGTGCTAGTATGAATGTTATTCTAATATGAAAAAAGACTTTTAACCTTAGAAGTTCAGCAGAAGGCATTACTTTCGTAAAAAGTTTTGGCCCTATGTTAAGTTAATTGCTACTCCAAAAATGTTTTCGGTGTAAGGTACAATTTCTGAGCTGCCTTAACGTTGGATATATTTGGTATGGTTATGCTATTCATTCAAGATGAGTTAAACTTTAACTCAAAATAATCCCCTTTTAAATCAGCATATTAAAATTTGAAAGCTATAGTTTGTGTATCCACTGGTCTGAATGTTGACTGCTCCTATACTTTTTTTCGTGCACATTTTAAAAAAGATTTTAAATGGTTGTTTGTTTTTCTACATAGGCTAATGAGTTGTATGAAAACCTTAAGTATTTGTTTGTTTGTTTGAATTGGGTTTCAGTCATATCGCGGCGGCTTGAGCACCTAACAATGGATTCCTGGTATATCTCGAACACGTACCACCATTACATTCTGTCCTAGCCTCCAGCTGCTATCCCACTAATATTATCGATTATCCACCCATTGATGAGAGACTTATGTCAGAAAGGATATGTTGCCGCATCCGGTGATCGAACCCATGACATAAACCTTAACCCATTCCAACACAGTGGAATTTTAGACCGGTCCAAATTGAAAGGAGCTGCAGACAACAATTTCATGTTGATGGAATTTAAATTTTTTTCGTCTTTTTGGATAGAAAACATTGTGGATAATGAAGAAATTGCTTGATCCAAGCAATTTCTTCATTTTCCACAATGTTTTCCAAAGCTTTTTTGTTGAGGGGCGTAAAAAGGAGGGATTGAGTGGGAATGGGTTAAGCAAGTAGCTACATGGTCAACGTCACTGTTAAACATTGAATAGATAAAATGGACGTGCAAATCCAAGGCTGCAATACAAAAGGTCATTGCTACGGTACCAAGGGTAAACATTGGTATCTGTTGTTTCTTTCACCGTTAAATGAAATCGGCTTGAAAATTGAAAAAGATTATTATGAAGACCAATTTCAATAGGACCGTGTTTATTTATTACCCTTTACAGATATGTGCAAATTTAGATTTAAGCACATTTCTAGAATCTTTAGTAAGCAGACATAAACACGGTACCGTTAGGGTGTAAAATCTTAGCATTAGTAGATGAAAAGTAATGCAATCAGGTGAAGTACTTTTTGTACTGTCGGTAACACTCGTGGTTAGTATTTACTTGAAAATAGAAATTTCTGTGGTAAACAAGAAAGTAGTCACGATTCAACATCTATATATAAACTAAATCATTTAATAGATGAAGAGAATGTTTTTGGTTTGGAAAAAACTAAACACACTGTATGAATATTCGTACAGCGTGATTAGTTTTTTGGTTCATACCTTCATGTAAACAACAACAACAACAACAAAAATCTCTTCATTTCTTTTGATTTAATAGCATTCAGAAAAAGACAAAAACTTTACAAATTTTGATACTTTTTTGTATGGAACTATGTTTGGTGGAAGCATACAAAATGGCTGTGTGCTCAAAATTTTGTTCGTGGGGTTATGAATATTTTTTCTCGACCAGTCTGAACGCCACATTTTGATAGACGAAACTACCATTTGAATTATTCTAGTATCAACTTTAATAAGTTGAATTTGAATTATACGACATAAAAACGTATATTATTATAAATGATTCATAATTTCCAATACATTATATATCTCATTTCTTTCTGTCCATTCACTCATCAAGTTTTGATATTTTTGCAAAATTCAGAACTACTGTACATCAAGCAGACAGCTTTCAATGAGTCATATCTCGCCTTCGTCCTTCTCGCCTCAATCGGGCGTATTAATTTATACTAGCAACCATGTAATTCGCACCGATCTACTTTCCATGTGGATCATATTCGCACTGTCTGCAAACAGTTTGGTCGTGCTCTGACTTTGTGTCTATATATTTTTACCTCCAAATTCTACCCAGAGGATGCAACGTCTACATACCGCTTTTGAGAGGTGTACATAATCATGCTAACCAGGTAAACGACCGCCCGCCCTCGCTCGCTCTCTTTATCTGGAGATTATAAAGCGCATATTTACATAACGAAATTGGTCTGTGTGGTAGAATACTCGCATCGCACGCTAGAGCCTCCTAGTTCAAACCTGGCTACACGATCCATTCCACCCTCTCTCACTCTCCAACTCTCTCTCTCTCTCTAACCCTAGCTCCACTGGCTGAAAGCAAACTTTTTTTTTGTCATGATGTGGTGTCCGTCGTCCGTCCGTCCGTCCGTCAACTTTTACTTGAAAAGTTATTGTGTGCAGGTTTTGTCCCCTAGCGCAAAAATTGGCAGATCTGCGCATAATCGACAGTAGATTTGCGTAAAAAGTGACACCTCCGATAATCCGACAGTTTTCACAAACTTTTTCTGCCCAAGTTTTATTTCTCATGTATACATATCTCAGGCTTTCAGCGTTTTCAGCGCTTTGATATTTTAAAGTAAGAAAAGTATACATTCAAATGTTGGAATGACGGTCATGACAATTGATATATGATTCAATTCAGCGACGTACATAAAAATAGACATAAGAAAAACACTAAACAACCATACATTCTTATTATATCTATTTACAAGTCATAAGCTTATATATGATACATATGTATCAGAATTTCCAAAATGAAACATGATGCGTCATCCAAAGGAAATATTATCTTAAACGGTAAAGACTGCATTACAACCACAATAAAAAATGCTAAAAAGTAAGGAAATTTTCACCCACTAAGAATTGGTATATCGTTTGGGTGACAAGGCACACGAAGCAGTCTCTTGTAAGACTATATTAACTAAGACTTTAAGTTAAATATACCTTCATAAAGGATAGTGAAATTACATTCGACACGAAAGAGAATGTGAAAGAAAGCCAGGCAATGTTATGGTTTTAGGTGCATACAGTTATTTCAGATAAAAGCTCGACATAAAGAAACTATCTACGTGTAATTGTACCTGTGATTTCGATTTTTTTTAAAAAAGATATCATTAAGAAAAAAAGCAATCTGACAAGCATCTATGATTGACAAAAGCCAACCAAAGTTTCCCACGAAAAGATTTAGATTAATATCATCGAATTGATTGATGAAACTCCTTATCTAAGCCTAACAAGACATTTGTAAACAAATTTTTTAATTTGAAATAAGGGATTTGTATAATTTGCAATCACATATCCTATTATCTTCGTCTCAGTGTAAACAATTGTTCTCAAATTGCTTTTCTACATTGATGATGGAACTGAAATTTAATTTTACTCTGAAATCCTTTGCGCGAACGATTAAAAAAGGGTTAAAGTTTTTGCAATGCTGTAGACATTAGATGTTTTCTTCTTAAATCACATAATGAATCGGTAGAATCAGTCCCTTTTTAAGCCTGATCCATGACTTATTTCTTGAAAACAGAACAAGCCTACTCATCCAAAGCTGTTAATGTCTGTTTATGTCAAAAAGTACAGCGTTGTAGTACCATGGATAATAGTTCTAATAGAATATCTCGGTAGATTGAAAGCTGGTAATCAAATTAATCAAATACTGGTAGTGTTGATGTTGATTTTTTTTATTGAGAGATAATGATTGATATAAAGAGAATGAAAGAATATGCATTAAATAATTTAGTGCATCAAACTCTGTAACCGTTTACGATTGTGAAAATTCTAATCTAACCCATTCCCACACAATAAAGCTCTTTGACGCCCCTCTAAAAACACAATTGAAAAAACATTGTGAAAAAGGAAGAAATCGCATGCAACAAGCAATTTCTTCAACGATGAGAATTCTAAAGTTTCATCATCTATTAATTGTCGCCTGCAACTCCTTTCAATTAGGACCAGTCTAAAATTTTGCCGTCTGGTAATGAGTTAACACAGCGACAGCTCGGTATTTGTTATAACAAAACATATTGTTGTCGGAGATATCACGACAGATATACTAAGAACATCCTTTTGATTCATTCTATTGCTTACACCCCAACATAATATAAAGAAGTAGTATTCTAATCGAATCAAATTTCCTACCACCTATATAGTTATACCTTGATTTGTCCATATTTAACATCATATATTAGACGAATGAAATAGTTCACCTCTCTGATCTCAAACGGAGAACTCAAGGATATATGTCTGTCGACTCGATTAAGATAGCAGACGCTTTGTATTTTTGTTTTCCATACTTATTTTCGGCCGATGCTTTGAATTATTGCAGAATCAAAATTTCCCTTAACAATATGTTCCCAGCTTGTAAATCACACACACGCACACACACACACACACACACACACACACACACACACACACACACACACACACACACACACACACACACACACACACACACACACACACACACACACACTCACACACACTCACACACACGGACATACTCACCCACTCGACCCCCACACAAACCCCAGCAACATTTCAATATATTATTATGTATCCTGATTTTCATTTAACGGATCGCGATGTCAATCAAAGAATCAATCGACTAATCAAATAACTCATTTAGATCGCAGACATTGTCGACATTTATGTAAACTTAGTTTAGTTTAAAAAAACACGAACGCAGCCGTTGTCGATATTTCAGATTATATATTGTCTGGTCAAGAGTCGTGTTAGCCAGAATTTAGTGTTCATAATGCACCAATAGACTTAACTCATTAGCAGACGTAAAATTATAGGCTGGTCCAATTTGAAAGGAGTTGCAGACGACAATTTAAAGTTTGTGAAATTTTATATTTGTTTAATTTTCTGGGTAGAAAACATTGTGTAAAATGAAGAAATTGCTTGTTACAAGCAATTTCTTCATTTTACACAATGTTTTCCCAATTGTTTTTCTCGAGGGGTGTCAAAAAGCGTCATTGTGTGGGAATGGGTTTCATCCATTTTTATCGTCTTTTCCCTACCAATGATAACAGATCGCTTATCTCGTCTCCTTCCGACGGCACGTTTCATTTAGATATTAGAGAGCGTTATTTTGCAAAATTTATGGTCAGTTACATGTAGGAAAAAAAGTTGAATAGTTGGTTGGGTGTTATAGAATAGACATCAAACATCATGTAATGGAATAGGGTGAGTGTGAAATATTCTTCATTTTCTACCACAAGAATAATAGAAAGAACTTCTATAATTTTATGGAAAAAATTGGGTTTCTCCGGGATCAATTCTAAGAAAAATTCTTGCGTGATTCGTTTGCCATAACTGTGATTCATAGATCTCTTGCTTATCAAAAACCGATTTCATGCACTAGAACCATTTCTGTTTACATTATACCTTTGGGTGTAGTTTTGAAACACAATATTACATTGTCGTGTTTCAATGTCCAATCAAATTTGCTGAAAGCAGAAGATTTATTTTAATGTTATTTACAAATATTATACAAAAATATGTGCTCGGTAATATCAACAGTCTATTTTTATCGAAGTACCGAAAGTCTTTACTTTACTAAACAAACGAGTTGGGTTGCAAGCTATCTTGTAATATAGCCCTTAAATATTACTCTTTTGTTATCATTAAATTTAACGATTATATTCAACTCATATTGTAAAAATTCTGGGTTACTTAACACTATTTAATTAGCAGATTAAGTAAATACCAGATACGAGAACAAACACAACCCCCACCCCCAAATATGCACCCCCAAAACAAATACTAAACAATAATAACAACAACAAAAGATAACCTGCGTTAAGTAGTTATTATATTAGTTATTACTCTAAACACCAAATGTTAAGTCGCAAAGTGAAATAAAACTATTTCATTTTTTCCATAAGACATAAGAATATTAGCACTTCGATCGACAATATTAACGCAAAAAAGAAACAGCATCATTAAACATTAACCCTTTCCTGGTTAATCCCAGTGTTTTTATAATTGAGAAAACATTGTGGAAAAAGATGAAATTGCTTTTAACAAGCAATATCTTTTTTTTTCCACATTATTTTCTACCCTACTGAATGGTTATTTTTCAAATTTAATCTTCTTTAAACTTTCGTCTGCAAAACCTTTGAATTTGGACGGGTCTAAATTTTGCAAAACAGGAAAGGGTTAATGTTTCATACACAATGTAAGGCAATACAAGTTATTATGTATCGAGGCAGTATTAGAAAATGACACGCTTGTCCTACTGAGCTCAGTCAGTAGAGCAATTGACTTCAAACCTCGAGATCACGGATTCGAGCCCATTTCAACACACAAACTAATCGTCTTTCGAATGAGACGTTAAACTGAGGCCCCATGTGACGCTGCTATCCGCCGAGCACGATAAAGAACCTGGCGTGGGGCTTAGCAGTTTCGTCCTGCATCCTTGCACTTTTCCATGTAACAACTAACCTACTTCTGGGTGCGTTTCTCATATGGGCATGTGCTGCGGTAGCGACGTTAAATAAACGGTAATACATAGATATCCGCTACCGAAGTTTTAAATAAAAACAATAAAATAATATCAAAGTACTTATACACTGCATGAAAGTAAAACAGACTCACCATCTATATACTAATTGACCAATCGCTGACCCCGCCTATTGACTCCGACATGAATTTCCACTGGAATTTTAACGTCATTATTTTGCGAAATTTATAACCATAGCTACGTCACAAAAGATCCAAATGGTTGGTAAGCGACATTGAATAGGCTCTAGTTATGACGTTTCAGTTGCCAAACCAACAATAATGTTTCACAAAATGGAAGCAAATGTTGTAGATCAAAACTCAAAGCGAGACTAAATGAATTGACTGGTGAATTATTTTCTTGATTGACAGTCAAGCCGCCGTCATAGCGCAGTCGGTAACGCGTTAGACTCCTAATCTTTAATCATGGGATGTCATGGGTTCGATCCCCGGCGGCGGCACATATTCTTTCCGACGTTTGTCTCTCACCAAAGGGTGGATAATCGTAAACCTAAGTGGGATAACAGCTGGAGGCTAGGAAAGGACGTAGTGGTAGTACAGGTGTGAGAAATACTAGGAATCAATTGTTAGGTGCTCCAGCCGCCGCGATATGACTTAAATACTGTTAAAAGCGGCGTTAAACACAACTCAATCAATCTTGATTGACAGTCGCCATCGGTCAACTAACAATATTCAATAGCATGCAGTCGCATTCTATGTTAGTTTCGTCTATCAAGATTCAAGTGCTTTGATTAGCCAATTCTTGCGCACTTCCATGAATTTGTTTTAGAACGCAACTACTTAGCATCCTTACGCGCAAAGTAGATCGATAAAACTCCATCCAAAAATAGTAAGTTATTTGCTTTGCTTTGCTTAATGGCATTAAATGGAGAAGATATCCTTTTTGTTTTCATCGAGGTATGAAACTATAAATTTAATCACCTTGATCTATGAATCCTCTTCGCGCCTATAGTAAGATTAAGTTTTTACATTAATTCCTCAATGAAAACAACAACAAAATATTATATAATTATATCAACTTTACTTTTTTTGTTGTATGTATACATTGTTGCTAAGCTGTTATGTTAAGGTCAATAAACTATATCGTTTCTCGTAGAAAATTTGACTCGTCACCAATTCTTGACAAAAGTAACCAAGATAGCAGAATTAATTGACGCAAATGTCAAGACAGCTAGGGTAGGTAAAAAGCAAACATGATATATATTTTTAAGATCACTGTTGTGCTCAAACCGAACGAGAAGTTTAAGACGAAAAAACACAGACGCATATTTCATTCCTGTTATGATACATGTATACAACTGGACTTATTTTATCCGGTTTATGAAAAAAATAAGAGACAAGTGCAGAAAACCGGAAATTACAGTCGCAGGATTCGCTTTCAACCCGTCTACGCAGAAGGACAATTTTGAAACTTATCGCCCTCAGCAGATTATCTCAATCTTGTATTATCTTTTAATCTTATTAACCCTTGTCATGCTGAACCCGGGTTATACCGGTTTGACAGGAGGTGTAGATCAAGATCAGCCTGCACCAAAGTGCAGTCTGATCTTGGTCTTCTCCTCCTGCATTTACTTTTCCTGCAAGAGTTGTTTAATGAAATTGGTTTCTAAAAGAAAAATTGATTTTTCAACAACAACAAATTCTCTCAGCGCTTTCAGTCCTTTGATTTTATAGCAATTTAGTAAGGTGAATTATACAGCATGAAAAGGGTTAATCTCATATTTTCAAAATACTTTCTCTGATTTACCTTTGCTGCGTCCTATCACTTTTTAAATATTTGTTGCAAGGATAGTCCATTTTTAGCTAGCAAAGCGACAGCTTTGATAGCTTAAGATAACAGACGGAATTTTGAGGTCGTCTCAAAGTTCAACGAGTGCAAACTGCCACTGGAGGCTTAACCACTAAATCCATTGAATATCAACGCCAAAAAGTAGGTCTTGTGTATACTCGAGCATATTGTGTTCAAAATGACTGGCCACATTAATTAACTTTATTCAAATTGTAGAGAACACCTTCAAAAGCATGCTATACAACCCATTCCCATTCAATCCCGCTTTTTAAAAATCCCCCCAAAAGGCCGTCGAAAACATTGTGAACAACGAAGAAATTGCTTGTAACAAGCAATTTCTTCAGCGTCCAGAATATTTCTACCCTACAAATGGCAAAGAAGATTACATAACAAAACAAAGCTTTGCTAGCTTACTTTACTTTCAGTACTTTGATTAGTGACGGGTCGTGATACTAATGTGGAGCGGCTATAAAACATACACTTAAACCTTTTCATGCTGATCAAAATCCTTTCCAGAATTGCATTTTTAAAATCAAAATGCTGAAAGCATTGGAATTAGACAGTTCTGGACTGAAAACATTTCGTCGTTGGACGTGCAAAATATCGTAAATGCAGCTTAAATAAAGCTGTACTTACCACATTGTTTACGCCCAACGACGACTTATTGTAGGTCAATATTTCTTTTGAAAATTCATCTTTAAATCAAATACATATGAAAGGGAAAAATAGGTGGTATAGCGAAAATCATGTATAAATGACTATACCTCCTGCAAAACTAGAATATTACGAGTTCAACATGACCAGAGTTGAGTTATTATTTCGTCAGCTTGTGCAGTCAGCGCAGTCTTATTGGGTTCTTTTTCGCATGTTGGGTTACGCATAACAACTTCCCCGACAATAGTTCGGTATGCAGTTTTGTTGTTAGTGTTGTTGTTAATTAAATTGTACCCTTTATTTTCCTGTAATTAGTAAACTGCTATTTTGGTCGGTTAATGCACTTAGTGGTATTATTTCCTTGAAGGTTAGCAAATACTAATTGGTCTTTCATTGATATTACCAAATTAAACCAACAGTCGCCAGACTTTTATGCTCTTATTGCATTCATGTATATTAGCGATACTGAAGAGGAAAAATAACGTCGAATACTTCCTCTTCAAACCCTTATCATGCTGAACCCAAAATTTTCCTGTCTTGGCAGAAGGTATCGAACGAGACCAGCCTGCACATACATGTACTCTGATCTCAGTCTACACCCTCTGCTTGTTCCTTTTTAAGCCAGAGTTGTTTATGAGATGAATTTTCAAAATGAAAATTATCCGCAATAGATGCTTACGGTGCCTTCAGTCCTTTGATCTTAATGAAATATTGTAGAGGATTAATAATTCAGCATGACAAAAGTTAACGCCTTAATCGTCAAAGACAAAACTTGAAGAATTACGAATAATTTGTATCCATAAAGATGTGTACCTACCGGTTTAATCAAGTATTACTACCTGTTCATTGACATCTTTCAAATCTTTCACTGGTATGTATTGCTCTCTTTATTGTGAAGATTACCATTGCCGTCCTCTTACAGTTTTGATCCTACTTTATTAAAATTCATTGTCTGATCTAAGTGTTGCATTTTTCTTGGAGAGTAGTTTTCTTCCTAACTGCCGAAATCCTATAGAAAACACGCTAGATTTGATTATATAACCAGCAATTTCTTTATTAACAACTGTATTCCAAAGCATCTATACCGAGGGGTGTTTAAAGCGCCATTGTGTGGGAATTGGTAGAACTATTTCTATATCTTAATTGGAAACAAAGATTTTATCAAAGTCAGATCAGTGTTAAGACCATCGTTCAAATATCTGTCAGATTTTCTGCAAAACATGGCATTCTTTTCCGTAGCTTTAGAAATTCAGCCAGTAGACAAAAATGTTCCTAAATTTAGTTGAAATTTGCAGGACAAAACGAATCTATATCCTAACTTGCCAAACAAGAAACGTTATGGCCCTATGACCTCTATAAGAATAAATAAAATTCTATGATGTAAAGCTGGCCCTATAGAATCAACAGACAACAAAATAGATGTATTAATGAGCAGAAATATTCCATGATAATATCCCCAGTTAGTCACCATAAAGACCGCCCATTTTAGCCGATACGAAAAGATCTGCGAACACACAAATCGATGTATCAATCAACTTCCTTGAACTTCTTGTTTTCTGGATTATTGTGAAAGAGGGATCACCCCAAGATATATCTTGTATGTATTGGTTCTCGGTCTGTGTTTTTATTTACAATGAACGGACTGCTAACGGTTGATATTTAACCCACTATTAGACGACAGAATTTTGTACTGATCCAATGGCAAAGATGATACAATTTTTAGTCGATGAAATATTGAAATTTTTTGTCTTTTTTTTTATGAAAACATAATATATAAAGAAGACTTTTTAAAAGCAATTTCATCATTTTCACAATATGCACGTTTTTGTTGAAAACATTATGGATAATGATGACTTGTTAAAAGCAATTTCTCCATTTCCAATATTTTTTACAAAACTTTTATTTCTTGGAGACGTCAAACAACGTCATTGTAAGGGAATGGGCTAATGACGTTTTTTCAATAACCTGACTTTTAATCAACCTAAAAGGAGATTGTCATTGTGGAGCAATGTCCATTTCCTTTTAATGGTCATTAATTCAATGAAAATGGCTCACGACTCTTGCTTAAATTTCTTTGGACTCTTCTTTCCACTAGAAAATAACAGCACAAGTATAACAATAGAAATGAATTCTGAAACAACAACAAAAAAGGGGGTGGCGAACGTTAACAATAATTATAAGAACTCGTTAACTTAACCCATTACCTTATAAGAAAATCTTTGCCTAGTTCAAATTGAAAGAAATTGCAGACAAAAATTTATAGTTGATGTAAATTAACCCCCCCCCCCCCAAAAAAAAAAGAGAGACTAAATCTTTTGGGTAGAAAACATAGTGGATAATGAAGAAATTACTTGTTACAAGAAATTTCTTGATTGTCCACAATGTTTTACTAATGATTTTTCTTGGGGGAAAAAACGTTTAAAAGCGTAATTGGGTTGGAATAGAATAAATGTGACTCTTTTTTTTTCTATTTCGTTTACGTTGTTTTTAAATCCTAAACTGACCAGGGTTTTTGTTCGGAAATGACGGACGCAGAAGTAATTAGAATTGACCTCCGACAATTATGTAAAGCATCTAAGTTGGTTTGTCGACTTTAACCCTTGTCATGCTGTATAAATTACATTACTGAATTGCAGTAAAATCAAAGGGCTGAAAGCACTGATATAACTTGTTGTTCAAAAATCAATATTTCTTTTAGAAATCGATTTTATAAAGATTCTGACAGGAAAATTACAAACAGGAGGTGTAGACCAAGATCAGACTGCACTCATGTGCAGGCTGATCTTGGTCTACACCTCCTGCCAAAACCGGTTTATTCCGGGTTCAGCATGACAAGGGTTAATACTATATAACTACACAACTTACAGCCTACATAACTACTATAACTACAGCTTATTCAAAATGTAGTTACGACGTTTGGCTCGATTTTTATGGATGTTCTTGATCATGGACCATGCAAATTAAGATAGTATGATGTCTCAATCAAACTGTCATGACGGAAAACGTGGGCGTGGCCAGCGAAGGGCCAATTAAATTGAAAATAAGAATTTCGTATAGAGCCGGGGATTTGAAAGGATTGACACTCTTGGCAGCCACGCATGGCTTGGAGAATATCCGACCATCGCATAAAGAAGTCTTGAGTCAGTATCTACATGTATAGGTAGAGCGCACAGTAAAGACTCAAATCAGACTCTGATCTGAGTATTTACTAACCGTACATGAATATTGTTTGGAAATGTCATGCATTGGTTCAAACAGTCTTGTTGAGTTCTGTTCCCTAGTACTATCTTCTTATGGTGTAACACTTTACAAATTCACAGAACTTTTGACAGATCCTTATCACTTTAGACAGACACTAATGAAAAGAAGCTGCAGACTACAATTTTAAGTAGATGAAAGCTTAAAGAGCAATGTGTTAGGGAGAGGGGTAAAACATCCGCTGGAAGGAAATAAAATGCTTATCACAATCCATTTTTTCATTTTCTAGAATGTTTTCTGAAGTTTTCTTCCTGAGGGTCGTTAAAAGTGGAATTATGAGGGAATGGATGACATGTAAATAAGACAGAATAACCCATTCTAACACAATCCCTCCTTTTTACGCCCCTCAAAAAATAGCTTCGGAAAACATTGTAGAAAATGAAGAAATTGCTTGGACCAAGCAATTTCTTCATTATCCACAATGCTTTCTATCCAATAAGATAAAAAACATTTGAAATTCCATCTAAATAAAATCGTCGTTTCAGTTTCTTTCGATTTCGACCAGTATAAGTTTTTCTTTAATGGGAATTGGATAACACGAAAAATAAATGTTTTTTTGAAATTGTTTCACATTTTGTTTTTTCAGCTTTGAGCTCTTGTTTAGAAATACCATCGATACATTTCAAAATTAAAGCTTTTCCAAAAGCTTACTTAGAAAGAAACGCGTGATCCATTGTGTTTGAATAAGTGTAAGAATTCGTGTCAAAGAAAATTGAGAATTGTAAATTTGTCTCAAGACTTGTTAATGGTTTTACTTCTGCAAAATGCATGGCTGAAACTCTATTTTTGTACGGAAAGTAATTTGATTAGATACCTTTTTATATAATTTACCAAGTCTGGAATACATAAACGTGAATTTGCCTTGTGTTAGATTTAACACTTATTTAGATTAAGAACGGGGGTTCCCTGGAGACAAGATTTGAAGTGTTCTTGAAGAAATCGTGACAGGGAATTATTAACAATCAGGCAAGTATTTCAATGTATGTTTGCTTCATTTCTGATCATTCCTATTAGGCATAGAATTGTTTTGTATTATGGAGAGAGAGAGAGAGAGACAGACACACACACACATAAAGAGAGAGAGAGTGAGTGAGAGAGAGAGAAAGATTGAGAGAGAGAGAGAGAGAGAGAAAGAAAGAGAAAGAGAGAGAGAGAGAGAGAAAGAGAGAGATGGAGAGAGATGGAGAGAGATGGAGAGAAAGAGAGATAGAGAGACAGAGAGAGATAAGCATAAGCACATTGTAATCCATTACACAATAACTTAGAGTGTGGTTGACGTCAAAGTATATTGCCTATCCCATAAATACACCCGGCGACTGAGGAGCTATAGTTCCGTTGACTTCATTAATACTAGTCAAATACCTCAACCACTCGGTCGGCCATCAAGTCAGTCAATAACATGGTAAACTGGTAAACGGTCTTACATTCAGAAGACCTGCAGATGCCGAAAAGCTTCGACCTTTATCAACCTGAGCTTTCATCGCAGTATGGAGTAATCTCCAAGGAAGGTCGTCGTTCGTTATGCTCTCACCAAACACCTCTACTATGGGCTAAATGACAAGATTCTTGTTAAAACAAGTAATGGAAGATATATTATTCTTCTTTTAAATCGCGAGAAATAAAACGCCCCAGTCAGTCATCCTTTCCGACTATTTGTCTCTCACCAATGGGTCGATAATCGTAGACCTATGTGGGATAGCATCTGGAGGCTAGGAAAGGAAGTAATGGTATTAGGTGTAAGAAATATCAGGATTCCATTGTTAGGTGCTCCAGCCGCCGCGATATAACTGAAAGATTGTTGAAAGCGGCGTAAAAACCCCATTCAAACAAACAAACAAACAAACAAAAGAAATAAAACGGTTTATACATAATAAATATGATTCAAGGTACAAAACATGTACATTATGTGTGCATTAAATCGTAATGATTTACATGTTAACCAACGAACTACTTTTGTTTTAAAAATGTTTCAATAGCTAACGCAAAAAACCTGTCATATTCACGTGACAGTTTTTAACGGAAATCAGTTGAGGTTTGCGCAGTCATATGATGAAATAATGACGTATTGGCGGACTATTTACTGAGCCATTACAGAGGTGAATAGGACTGAACCTAGTGCAAGAGAGTGAGTGTGAAGAGGTTCATTTCTTGCTTTCCTAAATGTACTCGGATACTTTTGACATAACTCGATCTCATAGGCTGTGATGTGTCATCGTGTATAGTGACCGTTCAAATTTTTATCAGATATTTGAAAATCCCCGGTATCGCGAGTTTGTTTGCTTTTTAGCTAGCAAAGCGTCAGCTTTGATAGCTTAAGTTAACAGACAAAATTTTGAGGTCATCTCAAAGATCAACGAGTGCAAATTGCTACTGGAGGCTTAACCACTAAATCCGTTTAATGCCTACGCCATAAAAAAGTAGTTCTTATGTATTTCAGGAATATTGCAAACTCTGCGTGCAACGTCATCTCTTAGGCATTTTAAGCTCACATGAACACATCGTGTTCAAAATCACTCTGATCAGAGTCTTCAAAGAAGGTGCAGACGACAATTTCAAATTGTTGAAAATTCTATAACATTTATCTCTCTAGGTGGAAAACAATGTGGAAAATGGAAATTGCTTGCCACAAGCAATTTCTTCATTTGCCACATTGTTTACCCGAAACTTTTTTCTTGAGGGAGTAAAAAGGAGGTATTGTGTGTGAATGGGTTAACTCTTTGGTTACTTTAACCTCGTTTTCTTTATCATGATAACGCTTGACATGGAAGATTACTGAATAAATAAATGCTTTGCTAGCTAACAGTACTTTTCAATACTTAAATTGTTAAATTACGTTTTACTTTGTTTAAACTAGAAAATCATCGTGATGATCGCACTGGCGCCGCATCCTTCTGTATGTTCACTGCACGAGTATTGAATCCTAACAGGCGAAGGTAAAATTTTAACTATGCTTTACTTAGGGATTCAAAGTTAATATTGTCAAAATCTCAAGTCATTCCAGTAAAATCTTTTCACCAGAAATATTTTCTCACATCCCGATGTACATGACGTCGAACAGTGGCCTATTAAAGTTTAATATACTCTTGTATCTTTTTTAAAGGAATAGAAATTTACAGACGTATGTCAATCGCTTTTTTGAAGATGCAATAACAGAGCTTTACGAAAATACGCGAAAAAATCGTGGTTGAAAGGTATAACTATATATCATCGCTTCGCTAGCAAATTGTCGTAACTACAGCTTTGATAAAAATGTAGTTGGGACATTTTGCGTGCGCACAGTCGATGTTTCTGATATTTTGTTGTCTAACTTCTTTTATTAGGTTCACAATTATAATCTAGTAATTAAAGTTTCCTTTCAGTTCTTTTACTCACGACGTATTTCTATTTGCATTAATATAAATTGGTACAAACTACGATATATAGAAGATTCGATAGTTTACCTGAAAATCCGCCTATGATGACACCATTTTATTCAAGGTGTTGTGGCAATTATTTGGTAACCCTACAAAATTCAGTCTACTGTTTTCAATAATGATTCAATTGTTTGCTTCGTCTATCAAAAACGAGCGTTCTGATTGGTCGAAAAATTTAATTCATACCTCCATCAACAAAATTTTGAGCACGCAGTGATTTTGTATGCTTCCACACAAAATAGTTCTACACATAAAGGTATCAAAATTTGTAAAGTTTTGTTTTTTCCTTAGATGCTATTAAATTATAAGAAATGAAGAGAATATTTTTTTGTTTTCATGGAGGTATGAACCGAAAAACCTAATCACACTTATGTATGAATCCGCTTCGCGCATTCATACAGTGTGATTAGTTTTTTCTGTTCATACCTCCATGAAAACAAACAAACAAACAAACAAAAATATTCTCTTCATCTCTTAAATGAAAAGATACGCTTACATTCTTATTCCATTACCAGTATAACTACACCCAAAAGAAAAGATCATACATAAAAAACTCCATCACTGATAAATAATTAACAAGATTAATTAAGATAAGAAGAGGGGAACGACACATCAAAGTTATAAAGTCGCGTATAAAGAGCGAGAAAGGCCTGTATTTTATGAGAAATGTGAGCTTTCTGACGTTTTGAGGACTCTAGACCCCTGCAAGTGTTTTAAGGGATGTGAGATTTATTGGAGGTCTGTATCATTTTTCTCGCCAATTCTGTCTTGTTGCTCAGGGAGTTGCCTGATATTTATACCAATTTTCGGGGAAAATAAATGCTGTTCATTGCCAGAGATAAGCAATGCTTTATTATAATTTTTGTTTTGATTTAAGATTGTATTGCAATCAGGATAACCCATTACTGGACTACAAAATTTTAAACTGCTCCAACTTCAAACAAGATGCAAACGACAATTTTAAGTTTCAGATATCTCTGCCACGTGGAAAATTGCAGAAATTGCAACAATTCCTTCACTCTCCTCATTGCTTTCAAGAACTTTTTCTTCTCAAGAGGTGTGAAAACGGGGTATTGTGTAGGAATGGGTTATATAGTTACAATATATTATTGTTTGATGTAGACGATCTCCTCTACTGAATTGCAGGCTTACAAAAATGTGCAGCGAAATGGTTGTTGGAACAACCTTTAACCCTTGACATGCTAAATTATAAATCATTCACAGAACTGAATTAAAGTCGAACGGCTGAAAGAACTTGAAAGTCAATTGTGGTTTTATATCTCTTTTGAAATTTTATCGAATAAATAACTCTTGCTCAAAAGGGACATACAGGTGGTGCAGATACAGATCAGCCTGCACCTCCTGCAAAAACAGGAATATTCCGGGATCAGCATGGCGAGGGTAAAGATTAATAATCAAAGTGCCGTACGCACTGTAATTGGTTGTCACTGAGAAATTGGGACATATCGTTGCATTCCGACTTTAGAATTAGGGTAAAACAACTTTAATTTCTATTACTTTCACAACACGTAGGTT
Source organism: Fragum fragum (assembly GCA_946902895.1). Taxonomy (NCBI): domain Eukaryota; kingdom Metazoa; phylum Mollusca; class Bivalvia; order Cardiida; family Cardiidae; genus Fragum; species Fragum fragum. Next base: position 63,316,217 of record OX336369.1, on the reverse strand, counting down.
TTTATCCTAGTGTATGATATTTCCGTGAATGTTAACTAGAACTAATATTATTTTACACGAACGTAAGACCTTGATGCAACATGGGTACCGACAAAAAAGCAACTTTTTGTGAAATTTTTTTTTTTTAAAAATTCTCGATTGTTAAAAAGTCATAGTTAGATCATCCCTGCAAGCTTTTTTTATAAAGCCAAAACAGAAAAATTAGGGAAATATGATAGCTTAACTTTAGGAGCAAATGCTGACAGCAGGTTCATGACATTTCAAAACCCTCTCTTTTTCTGGGCAGAAATTAACAAGTTCCTAAACAGCGCTGATTATAAACAAAGGAAAAAAACAACAATTGATACTATTCTTTGGGCGAATTCTTTAGACAGCTTGAAAGCATAATAATCAAATTTGCTCTCCAGAGGAACTTTCAGTACTTTGATTAACTTATGGCTGGAAGATAATTGAGCGGCAGTATCATCTTTGTTTACACCTCGATATGATTGAAAGAAAGGGTTTGTTAGACGCGTTCATCACTACCGGAAAATCCTTGAAGCATTCATCTTTAAAGCGTTTGACCGTCCAGTTTTCCTTTACTCCTTTTTTCTGTTTTCTCGTCTGAATATACGTCCAGTTGGGCTAAAGGCAGTTTTGGTAAATTGCAGCGACACAATCTCGAGTTTATGGTTATATAATTTAATTGTCAGTTTCGTCTATCAAAAACGAGCGATCTGATTGGTCGAAAAATTTAATTCATACCTCCATGAACAAAATTTTGAGCACGCAGCCATTTTATATGCTTCCGCACAAAATAGTTCCATATAAAAAGGTATCAAAATTTGTTGAGTTGTTGCATTTTTCGCTCGATGCTATTAAATTATAAGAAATGAAGAGAATATTTTTTTGTTTTCATGGAGGTATGAACCGAAAAACCTAATCACACTGTATGAATCCGCTTCGCGTATTCATACAGTGTGATTAGTTTTTTCGGTTCATACCTCCATGAAAACAAAGAATATTCTCTTCATATCTAAAATGAACATTTCGATTAAGAGCATGAACATTTAGAGATCTTGGTAATGACCTAATGTCTGTTTAAAATCTAATGAAAAAGGGTGTAATTGAAGAGGTCAAATTGTAGAATGTGTTTTTTTTTATTTTCAACAATTTGATTGTAACCTTGTCCCTTATGAATATCATTATTATCAGAATAAATTTTAGGAGCAGCATATGCGATTTTCAAGTGCTTCCAGCAAAGCTACATACCACTATATTTCAAGCCAAATACGACAATTTCAAATTCATTCGTGGGTAAAGAATTAAAGTTGCTTTTTAATACTTTGTACCGGGACTGTGTTCAAAATCATGAAGATGTTATCCATCGTTTCCTAATTGACGGATCGCTGGCCCAGTGACCTCCAACACAGAAGTTCGACAGAGGTAATAAATAGGGAATATTACAACAGTGTCTTTTTCTATGCGTTGATATCGTGTTCGAGAATCGTGTGTAAGTATTTTTTATTGGATGAGACCGAAGGTCGAATCCAATAAAATACCTACACACGATTCGAGAACACGATAACAACAAAAAGAAAAAGACATTGTTGAAATATTCCTTTTATTATATACCCTTTAGGAAATGACATTAAGAAAATGGCTAAGAAATAACCAACTTCCCGTAAAACCCGGAACGTCAATACACAAAAAAGGAATCCGTGTTTAACGGTACTCGACGAATACGGTTTTTTGCTACACGCCGAATATTGATTTTTTTTTCTGTCGAGTTGTATTTGACAGCCTGGTTTTACTCCATATCTTTTACAGGTATATAATAAACGACACTATTTTGTCAAATACACGACAGTGAGCTTAAAAGAAACGATAAATCGTTAGTAGGCGACCTAGACGTCGTAAATACAGCTAGAATTCGCTGTAGTTACTACGATTTTGTCGCCCAGAATACAAAACTGCTTAACATAAACGGCGGAGATCAAAGTTTCCTTTCGGTCTGAATAGATTATTTGAATGGTCAATCGACTTCTCCGATTAACATCCACGATTCTTCTATTCGTCCAATGCTTTATTTTTACATTAAAAAATTGTTTCAGGGGGATAACACTTGTTATTGATGAATCATCTTAACACCCCCCCCCAACCTAAAATTGTCAGATCGCATTTGTCAATCGAAGAATCAATCTACCAATCAAATCGTTTATTTAGACCGGAAGCGATCTTTGAGCCCCGATATTGGCCGGAATTCGTATGGTGCATTTCGTTGGTTTTGATACTCAAACGTCATAACTACAGATTATTCAAACTGTAGAAACGACGTTTAAGCCGCCAATCTGACCACATTACAATTTTGTTACATGTTACTGATCATACACTTTATAATAACAATATAACGACGTTAATATCTAAGTGGCCCTTCGTGACGGATCTCAGTGGGCGTGGCCAGGAGCCTGTCAATTAGTATCCACTCTACACCTCACAGCTATTGAAAATAAAACGTCGACAAGCCTTAAGTAAAGTATTCTTAATTTTCCTAAAATTTTAAATGAAGGGAGAAGAAGCGTCTTATTTTTGTATTATAAGTGAATGATACTTTTGGGAACACCCTCTCGACAAAAGACAAAAACATTGCGTGACAAAGTGAGTTCACTCGCCAATCTTTCGTTAAAGCGCGGGTCATAAAAGCAGTGTAAGGACGAAAACCGGATAATTGTGCTGGTTTATGAAATATTACGAGTTACTGTCTTTGTTATTGTCTATTTGGGAAACATTTCAGCATGCAACCCAGTTCTGCTTTTTGTCTGGTAAAATACAAACCAGTGCTTTTTTATTCATTGGTTTTGTTTGAAACAATCTAAAAAGAATCGCTTTGCTGAATAAATTAACTGAGATTTCGTTTAACAAAAACAACAACAACAACAACAACAAAAAAAAAACCAAAAAAAAAAAAAAAAAACATGACTTGGAAAATTGCCAGACCGTAAGAGCCCGTTACCAAGTCGTTCAGACATCCTCGGCATGGTCGCTGTATGGGGCCATACGATGACGCTGAGATGTTTTTGGTATTAAATTTTTGGCGATAAAACCAGGCTTCAGAAGGAGAGCGAGTAGTGCTATCCGTATGGTCTATACAAGATAAACAAGATTGGCACATTTACTGTCTCTGTACATGGACAGTACGATTACGTTGCGAACACCGTACACTCGCTGTCTTACTGATTTTTCCGATCAGTTTTCAAGAATTTGACCAAAATACCGATTTTGTAGACATAAGCAGCCATTGATATCTTAGGATGCTAAACATACGGTACAGAAAATTTCGGGCTCCGATGTTATATGAAGTCTGTTGCAAACTTTAGCGAGCGAAACAATTTTAGATTGGTCAAAATAGACATTGGTTGTTGACACCATTTCAGAGAGCAGTTACATAGAAAACGAGATCTGAAAACAGAAAACATGGACATTTCTTAAAGGGAGGTATCGATGTTTCTGAAACTCAGATAAGAAAAAAATACAAAGTGCCGAAAAATACACTCAAACGAACATCTAATACTTTAAGTTAAGTCAGGTATTGTCTTGGTGGTAATCTAATAGGCCTAAAGTGGCTTTTTGTAGTTATATCGGAAAGGTTCAGCGGAATTCCAGGTTATTTTTAGATATCACGGAATTCGGCTGTCGACATCGAATGACCTCATTTGCATATGACCCAAAGTCAACTGAAGGTAACAAATTTACTAGCGAAACAGCCAACGTCCCAATTCATGTCACATGAAAGGGTTAGCGCAAAACTACGGTAAGTGTTTATATTCGCAATAACGCTTACGACAGTTTAGGACTGATCTTTACAGAACTAAAGACCGGCTAGCGAACATAACTCTGATGACGTATTGGTGACGTTGGTGTGATGTAATTTAAACTAAATTCAAGGTTACAACGGTTATTCGCGCCACGTGAATGATTATATATTCTTCGCAACGGTCTCGGATATATCTAAAAATAGATTAATAGCCTACGTAGGCTCTTAAGGAAATACCCTGCTTTTTCTTACAAGCGAACTCAGATTTTTGCAAAACTACCTTTCGGCATATTGTATTCAAATAGTATACGAGAGGAAATAAAAATAATTAAAATCTGTGACGTGAAATAAACATCGATACCTACCTTTAACATTATTATCTCGGTTATATATTACAAGTGCATCTAGATAAGGGACTTTGTGCAAATGGTTTCGCATTTGAAAAAAGAAGACGATAAGTTACGAGTAAAGTGCTTCAAAATTGGCAAATGGTATCCACATGTGTTTATTCGGATGCATTTCAGGATGGTTTTTAGAGGTAGAGATTTTTTTTTGCCTTCATGAAGGTTAAAATATTTGAAAATAAGAAATATTTATGTTGTATTTACATATCTCTGGTGACACCAGGATGTCACGTTCCTTATTGTACAATTAACTGCCGCTCTGAGTCAACAATATCTTGTATATGTGTTCCCTGTTCGAACCAGAGAACATTCCTTTAAATTGTGTGCTATTTCAAGCTTAATTAAACATGTCTACAACGCACGCAAGAGACAAAATAATCCATGGTTATAAAGACATGGTTAAGAATCTTTTAAAAAAATTCTCTGTTGAAGAATAACATGGATAATTAAATCTGTAATAACAACGACGATAACAACAACAACGCCCCCCAAATGATTAAACAAATATACAAACAAACAAAAGACCAAAACAAACAAACAGACGCCAGGAACCCACAAAAGGCGACTAATTCTCACCATAGAACAGGAATAGGTGTCTCTCGCTATAGCCCTTTGACCTAGAACTTCTCGTGATTGTTGGTTTAAACAATGCCCTAATTTGAAAAGTAATCGCATGAAACTTGTGAAAATAAATGTTTTAAAACAGAGTAGAATAAAATTAGAACCTGAAACATGAGTCCTAACCTCGTGACCGACCAAGCAATTGATTTTTGGTTCGTTTAAACAGTGTGCTTTTTATAACCAAAATCAGTGTGAAGTTATATGAACGTGTGATCCTTCGTAGATCCCTAGGAACCACTTAAATGCATTATGAAGTCCTTCTTTTTCACTAATTAACACTGAATTTGAAAACCTTGAAATATCGAGATAGAAATGTTCTGCGGACAATCGACGGTTCGTGGCTGCCAATCAAAGCACTCGTTTAGACCGATAGTGAACTTTGAACTTCAACATTGGCCAATATTTATGTAAAGCAGTTTTGTTAGTTTGGAAAAATAACGCCGATTTACATCGAAGTTGGACTTCCTGTAAAGCTCCGGGGGGGGGTGTTCAATATATGCGTGTGGCATATGGGTTTGGATAAAGATATATTGACGCATAGGCGAACTCACATAGACTGACGGATAACATAATTCAACATTATCCGAAATTTCTTTCGGTACTCTCACAACAGCAGAAATAAATGGAAAAAATCTGACTATAAATTGTGTTCAATATTTGGGATTTATATTTGTAATTTTAGCTGCTTTGATAATGTGATTTTCTAGGACCTTTTATAATTTCATTCTTGCTTGCTAATAAACAGGGACAGAGTCATATCATATCCAAGAGTTTAAAGCAAAACCTAGCCTCTGTTGATATGTGACGCCTCAGGCAAAGAGGACCAATAAAACTAGAAAATCAATGAAAATGATAGTAATAAAATGGATCGGAATTAATACTGATATAGGCAAAGTTCGTTATCATCTTCATAGCTTATACTATTGGCGGAACCCGCCCACTGACTCCGTTGGCCACGCCCATTAACTCCAACAGGATGTTACACTTCGATATTAATAGGTGTTATTTTGAATATTCTATGGCTAGTAACATGTAACAAAAATTATAACGGCGTTGAATAAGCTGTAGTTACGACGCTTAAATCGCCAAACCTACAATATTTTTTATTGGAATGTTGGCTTATGTCGAAGTTCAAAGTGCTCTTGCGTTCTAAAAAAATAATTTGATTGGTCGATTGTTTTTTTAATTGACAGTCACGGTCCGTCATTTTTCCAGTCTATTTCAACACTAGTATCCATTGAGATCTAAGGAATTGATCACAGCATTCAATCAAGTTTTTATTGTCAAATCCCGGTTTTATAGACTATCAATTTCAACTACGGAACCGCAGTGTCCAAGTTTTTAGTTGTATAGGAGAAAAAACAACATGTTTTGTTCTTATCATCAAACAAATTTTTGATTAAGTGTGATTTCCCTAGGGAATATCTACCCTTTACAGAGAAAACCGAAACTGGGTTATAAAATTAACAAATTCATATATAAGACACGGAGAAACTAAATATCAATGGCTAACATTTCTTTAGGAAGTACCATTCATATTTAACCCATTACCAGATGACACAATTTTAGACGGGTCCAAATTGAAAGAAGTTGCAGACGACAATCTAAGGTAGATCAATTTTTTAGATTTTTTTCAACTTTCTGGTTGGAAAACATGGTTGAAAATGAACTGCTGGCAAGCAATTTCTTCATTCTTTTTCCATTGTTTTTCTTGAGGGACTTCAAAAGAAGTCCGTGAAGTTGGCAGAACATTTGACATTAGACATTAGACATTCGGCCGAATGTCTAATCGCATAAATAGACATTCAACAAGTATAAAAATTGAATGTCTAATTAATCATTAGACATTCGGTGGACATTGGAAAACATAGATTTGAATGTCCAATTAGTCATTAGACATTCCGTGGACATTGGAAAACACAGATTTGAATGTCTAATTAGTCATTAGACATTCGGTGGACATTCGAAATTTTTTTTGAATGTCTATTTAGTCATTAGACATTCGGTGGACATTGGAAAACACTGATTTGAATGTCTAATTAGTCATTAGACATTCGGTGGACATTCGAAAATTTTTTGAATGTCTATTTAGTCATTAGACATTCGGTGGACATTGGAAAACACTGATTTGAATGTCTAATTAGTCATTAGACATTCGGTGGACATTGGAAAAAACATATTTGAATGTCTAATTAGTCATTAGACATTCGGTGGACATTCGAAATTTTTTTTTGAATGTCTATTTAGTCATTAGACATTCGGTGGACATTGGAAAACACTGATTTGAATGTCTAAATAGTCATTAGACATTCGGTGGACATTGGAAAACACATATTTGAATGTCTAATTAGTCATTAGACATTCGGTGGACATTCGAAATTTTTTTTTGAATGTCTATTTAGTCATTAGACATTCGGTGGACATTGGAAAACACTGATTTGAATGTCTAATTAGTCATTAGTCATTCGGTGGACATTGGAAAACACCTATTTGAATGTCTATTTAGTCATTAGACATTCGGTGGACATTCGAAATTTTTAATGAATGTCTATTTAGTCATTAGACATTCGGTGGACATTGGAAAACACTGATTTGAATGTCTAATTAGTCATTAGTCATTCGGTGGACATTGGAAAACACCTATTTGAATGTCTATTTAGTCATTAGACATTCAGTGGACATTCGAAATTTTTAATGAATGTCTATTTAGTCATTAGACATTCGGTGGACATTGGAAAACACTGATTTGAATGTCTAATTAGTCATTAGACATTCGGTGGACATTCGAAATTTTTTTTGAATGTCTATTTAGTCATTAGACATTCGGTGGACATTGGAAAACACTGATTTGAATGTCTAATTAGTCATTAGACATTCGATGGACATTGGAAAACACTGATTTGAATGTCTAATTAGTCATTAGACATTCGGTCGACATTCGAAATTTTTTTTTGAATGTCTATTTAGTCATTAGACATTCGGTGGACATTGGAAAACACTGATTTGAATGTCACATTAGTCATTAGACATTCGGTGGACATTGGAAAACACTGATTTGAATGTCTAATTAGTCATTAGACATTCGGTGGACATTCGAAATTTTTTATGAATGTCTTTTTAGTCATTAGACATTCGGTGGACATTGGAAAACACTGATTTGAATGTCTAATTAGTCATTAGACATTCGGTGGACATTCGAAAATTTTTTGAATGTCTATTTAGTCATTAGACATTCGGTGGACATTGGAAAACACTGATTTGAATGTCTAATTAGTCATTAGACATTCGGTGGACATTGGAAAACACTGATTTGAATGTCTATTTAGTCATTAGACATTCGGTGGACATTGGAAAACACTGATTTGAATGTCTATTTAGTCATTAGACATTCGGTGGACATTGGAAAAAACATATTTGAATGTCTAATTAGTCATTAGACATTCGGTGGACATTCGAATTTTTTTTTGAATGTCTAGAAATGGGTTAAGATAAATTGCTAAACGGTAATTCAAAAGTAACCGATTTATAAAGTGACATTATTTTCAACGATGTCGTTGCCACTTATTACTTAAAAAAAAAAAAAACTTAATGGAAATTGTGAAATATGGCGGTGATATTCGGAGGTGTTTAGGAGAAAGACAAATAGGGAATATCATGTTACGATAGCGATACAACATCTTGTATTTACTTTGAGCTGCGGAGAATATTTCACGAGACCAGTAAATACAAGGTGGAGTATTGCTATCGTAATATAATTTTTCATATATTATATACCTATTGTTTTTATTAAATGAATTCGATGGAATATAAAAATATGTATTTTAACAAGTATTTGCTTCCCATTTACCGTTCTGATTGCGATCTTTTCGCATCATGACGTCATATACAGTATGAAAATGACATCATGTTAGACTACCTTATAAGGAACAGTATTTGACACTATCAGACACGGATTTTTTCTGACGTGTTCGATTTTGTCTGTGCGGGATGTATATATTTTACTTAAAATATGTATTGTTGTATGAAAAAAATAACTACGGTTAATCGATTGTTGATGCAGAATGGGAAGACTATCAGAAAAAAAATGTCAAAGAACCACATAGTACTATTATGTAGATTGTATTGTGTTAAGCTCATTCTAACATTGCCCTTTGTTTCCACACCCTCATGAAAAAATGGGAAACATTATGGACAATGAACGAGAATTTCTCTATTATTCACAACCCTAAAAGATTAAGATTTGCGAAATTTCATCAAATTGTCGTCTGCTAATTCTTTGACCAATCTAGATTTTTGTCGTCTGGTTATGGGTTGCATTGAATAAAAGTATCCGCCTATCATCACTTCATGACATCACCATTTGCCATACTTTCCAACACAATGGCACTTTTGACGCCGCCAAGAAAAACAGTTGGGAAGACATTGTGCACAATCAAGAACTTGTTTGTAACGAGCAATTTCTTCATTTTACACAATGCTTTCTATCCTGAAATATGAAAAAATATGAAATTTCATTAACTTTACTTCTTCGCTGCAACTTTCAATTTGGACCATTCTAAAATGTTGCCGTGTAAGAACGGGTCAAGCCAAACTGTTCGAATTCCATGCTGTTTAGTTCTTTCTGCTTCGGAAAAGAAACACTATAATAAAACTCAAAATCACTGAATATCCAAAGTTAAATGCCCGATTAATGATACAACCCTTAAGATAGAGATGATGGAGACAAAACCATTAGGTGTTCGTTTTTGTCGAGCCTTCCTGCGGTGAGTGAAACATAGCTGTCACTATAGAAATCGTTAGTGCTAAAGTGTGTTAGTGATAAAGTGGGTTAGTACGTTAGTGCGTAAGTGCGTAATGTGTCAATGCTTTAGTGTGTAAGTGAGTTAGTGTGTAAGTGCGTTAGTGCGTTATTGTGTAAGTGTGTAAGTGTGTTAGTGCGTTAGTGTATTAGTGTAATATTGCGTTAGTGCGTTAATCTGTTAGTGTGTAAAGGCGTTAGTACGTTAGTGTGATAGTGCGTTAGTGTGTAAGTGTGTTAGTGCGTTAGTGTGTTAATATGTTAGTGTGTAAGTATGATAGTGTGATAGTCTGTTAGTGTGTAAAGGCGTTAGTGCGTTATAGTGTTAGTCGGTTAGTGCGATCGTGGATTAGTGTGTTAGTGTGATAGTGCATTAGTGATTTAGTGCGTTAGTTTGTTAGTGCGTTAGTATGTCAGTGTGTTAGTGCATTAGTGTGTTGGTGCGTAAGTGCTTTATTCTTTTAGTGTGTTAGTTTGCTAGTGTGTTAGTGCCTTACTTTGTTGGTGCCTCAGTCCGTCCGATTTTGTCCAGAACAGATCTCCGCCATCTATTGACGGGTTTCCAAATAAATTGGCACAATTGTTCTGAATCATAGAAAGATGTGTGCCATTTTATGATAGCTCCAAGGTTATGCTCTATTCATTTATGGGAAAAAAATGAATTCCCAGTTTACATGAATTGTCCAAATACGGTTATGGAGAAGCTGTTATTAATCTTGCATATTTAGTTGCACCCCCTGACCTATCGTATTTTATAACATTTCCCGACAAAATTGGATTAAATATGTATGTGGCTTTGATCTAGGACTTAAGCCAGTCAATGTGAAAACAGGTCACCCTTTATCATCAATCATTAATTAACAAACAAAACTAGAGGAGAAGAATAACACTTCTATGAAAAAGCATTATATGATCGGCGTAAATTGACCTATCGCGTTTGCACGATAAAATAATCAGTCGACCAATGAAATTATTTAAGACAGGACTTCAAGTTTCAACTCCGCCGTTGGACGCCAATTTGGTGAATCATTTTTATTGATTTGCGGACTTTAACGTCGTAACTACAGCTTGAATAAGATGTACTTACGACGTTTAGGTCCAAAACCAACCATACTTATTTATAATATGCTCCTGGCCATAAATTTTGCAAAATAATACCGTTAAAATTCGAAGCGGAACTTCCTGTTGGTGTCAATGGGAGGGGCTAAAGGAGTCAGTGGGCGGGGTCAACGATTAGTCAATTTTATTTGTTTACCTAGCTTAGGCTGATAGTATTTCCAATAAATAATTGAAATCTTCACATTATATAACAAGACTTTCTCAGGGCGGTGTATATACGGCCGAATGGAATTGTCAGTGGTGATGAAAATGTTTCTAAAAGGGTATAAATATAGCTGCGAAAACACACACACAAACACTGTTATTCCCTTCTATAAAATATATTCGAATTATAATCCGTGTTAATAAGTACAAAAAAGGATAACTCTGAAACCAGCGAATGGTGGCAGGATTCATTCCGAATGAAGCTGTAAGAGACTTGTTCACACCCCCCAGTAATTTTAAGCTATTTTGCTCAGTGAAGGAAAGATAAATCCGAAACCAATCGAGGGCCCAAATCAATTTTTCTCTTATGCATATTTATTCATCATAGGAATTTATTATGAAACATTTCAGTCAAATCCTATCCAAAATGTTTGAGGAGTTCGCGTATAAATTATTTGCTGATGGACAGACAGACGGATCGACGATCGGGACTATAGCACAGTATGATTCTTGTCCTTCGGACGTATTAAATATAGCCGTCGCACGACATATTTCTGTTTATGCATTTGTAATAAGTGAAAACCAAGATAAGTATTAGCTTTGCCAGCCTTAGGTCTTTTCTATTTGCTGTGATTACACAAAGATTCTTTATACGATCTCTTAATATTATAAAATAGACTATGTGGACACAAAGATTTCTAGATAAACGATCGCTTGAAACGTCCACTAACCCCAATTAAGGCAGCTATCACATCTACCATAAAACAAAAAGGAAATAGTTAGTTGGCGACCCTAACGCCAAGACGTTTAAGACTCCAAAGATTTGACAGTGGCGATTCGTCGGATTGACATGCATTAAGAAACGCCACTTGCAGATGAAATAATTCACGTTGGCAGTTTTTTTTGGGAGAAGAAAACAAATAAACATCAACAACAACAACATCCCCCCCCAAAAAACAAAACAAAACAAAACAAAAAAACAAACACCAAGGCACGAATTTTTATTTTATAAGTGGTTGCAAACAGGGGATGGAAATGACGTATTCTTTTAATCCATTTCTACACAGTGACTCTCCTCTTGACGCCCACCAAGAAAAAATATTGGGAAAATAATTGTGAAAAAGAAGAGACTGTTTTTTACAAGCAATTTCTTCATTTTGCACAACGTTATCTTCCCAGAAAGATGAAAATTCTAAAATTTCGCAAACCTTTATTTGTCGTCTTCAACTTCGTTCAATTATGACCAGTCCAAAATTTAGTTGTGTGGTATTGTAAAAAAAAAAAAAGATGAAATCAAACCAGCATTTTGCATACAACAACAACAACAACAACAAAATGTGTGGATTGCATAGTCAAATTGGGAAATGTAAGGATGGGTGTAAGTGAACAAATTGAATGAATGGAATGAAGGATAGCGATAATTCCCTAATAAGGAAACATTTACCAATCGCGGCTGTCAATCAAATAATCAGTCGACCAGAAATTTTTCCTTAAGACCAGAATTAAGTTTTGAAATCCATTGGCTGCCATTTTTGTTAATCTTGTTTGTTGGTTAGGCGACTTGAACGTCGTAACTACATCCTTTTCAAGCTGTAGTTCAGACGTTTTCGTCACTAACCAACTATTTCTTTCTTTTTGTTATATGCTACTTGCTTTAATTTTTGCAAAACAACGAATTTCAAAATCGAAGCTTGACTCTCTGTTCTCGTCAGTGGGCGTGGCAAACGGAGTAAGTGGACGGGGCCAGCGATTGGTCAATTTTTTGATGAAGTTGGGTAAATGACCTCCATGATTGTCTTCAATATAAATAAATCATAAATGAAATGGCTTATGAGCGTCAGAGAAGTTTGTCGATATATTTGTCTAAAGTTGAACCAGTACGCAAAGGAAGGAAAACGATAGCTCAACCGTCCAAAGTTGATCATAAATGCCAAGAAACTTGTTAAAATTTAACGTTTATTGCATTACAATGTTCTAAAAGACAATAAAATAGAAAGCTTAATCAGGCAATTGTGTGGAATAACTTTTATTAGGTGCTATTTATTCGTTTTAAGCAATTAAGCTATCATGAAATATTATCTTGGTTGCACCTATCGACACGTCGTTTCGAAAATTGTAAAGAAAACAACTCTAATCCTTTCCCACACAATTTCGCTTTTTACTCACCCCACGAAAAAAGGTTAGGAAACAATGTAGGATATAAGTAACTTCTTCAAGCAATTTCTTCATTTTCCACAATGTTTTCTTTCCAGAAAGACAAGGATTCTTGAAGTTTGATCAACTTAAAAGTGTTGTCTGCAACTTCTTTCAGTTATGAACAGTCTAGATTTTGTTCATTGGAGTATAAGTAGAAAAATCCAGCCAATGAAAATGCTTGAATCTTGATAGACGAAACTAAAATTAAATCATCGTGAAATAACATTTTAGATTAATACATCTAAATGTAGAAGCAAAAAATATGAATAAAACGTTTGATAAACAGTATCTTGTATTATTTGTTTTTCATCTAAAAGCAAATTCAAGGATATTGGGTGTATCTCGTTCCCTCGAGATAGCAATTCGTTTTCTTTCTTCTTATTTTGTATAAAAAGAAAAGAAAAATGTGTTACAACCATTCTTCAAACCGATTTCTTTTTGATTATTAGAAAAACTATAAAACGAAAAAAGTTATAGGATATTTCTTTTTACAAGATAGGTCTAAAAAACAAACACCCCCACCACCTCCACAACAACAACCCCCAAACAAACAACAACAACAACAACAGAACACACACACAAAAAAAACAAAGCAAAGCAAAACAGAACAAAACAAAACAAAAAAAAAAAACAACAACAACAAAAAAAACAAAAAACAAAAACAAAATAAAAATAAAAAAAAAAAAAAAAAAAAAAAAAAAAACAAACAAACATCAACAGCAAAAAAAAAAAAAAAAAAAAAAAAACCCACCAACAATACCCCCCCCCCCAAAAAAAAATCCCCCGAGATTTTTTTTCATGATAGGTCTAAATAAAACAAACTCGCACATGACACATCTCTGCCACCGTAGAAAGGGATTTTTTCTGACGTATCCGATTTCGTCTGTATGGAACGTACTTTTTTACTCAAAATATTTATAGATATATAATAAAAACATATCTCACTGCAGTTTTTATGCGGCAATAAGCATTCTGTAAATTCAAAAGAATTCATTGACTCGGCAGAACCACACATACACAAAAAGAACATTTCCATTTTTAAAATGATAATCTAGTTCAATACAGACAATAATAAATAGTTATAACAAAATACAACATAGAATCAGAGAACAATATTTCGTTAGGGATGTAGCGATTTTGGAACCGGAATTCAATAACGACCTCTGCCGCCAGACAGTATAACGCTCGTTTGTATTCATTTCTCCGCCCGATACAACCAGTCACGAGTGGAGAATTGGACGAAATCTAGCGTTCACTCGTTTGATTAAAGTATTGTTTATTACATCAAATTCCTATAATTCACCATACAACAATCTAGATCGAGTCTTGTATTGTCTTTATTTTGCCAATATATGTGTGCTCCTTGGCACTAGAGGATGAAACGACTAACAGAGACATAAACACGTCTTTACCTTAGTGCAAAAACATCATAAGTGTCTATACAAAGTATAGACACTTATGATGTTTTTACACTAAGCTAATAATGTGTCATGCTATGCTCTTAAAAAGTACGACGTGATATGCGTTTAAAAGTGTTGGTAATTCGGGAAATTCTTACAAAAGAACATAATAATAATAAGAAGAAGTAGGCTGAAAACGATGTTTAATTTATGGACAATTGACCGATCGCGTCTTTCAATCGAAGAATCAATCAACAAGTCAAGTCATGCATTTCGATCGAAAGTTAACTTTGAGCACCAACTTTGGCCAACATTTATGGGCAGCATTTTGTTGGGTCGTAAACTAAAATGTCGTAACTACACGTTTTTAAGCTGTAGTTACGTCAATAAGGTCGCGAACTAAGTATATCACTTTTTTAAATGTTACTTGCCATATTTTTTTGCAAAAGAACATAGTTTTGTACCTAAGTGGAACTGTCTTCCAGAGTCAGTGGGCGGGTCCAGCTGAGTTAGCAGGCGGGACAAGTCGTCAATTGTACCTAGCTCTCGCAATATTTCGAACGTTATGAAGAAGCCCATTTTATTAACATGCTAGATAACGCACGGCAAGAAATAGAAGAAAAATGACGTGCGAAAAGTACTGGACCTGATAACACTGCGGAAAGGAAAGAGACTGATCATGGTTAGAATTTTGTGCTCTTTTCAGATTGTTTTCTGAATGAAGAACAGAAATATTACCTAACCATATGCTTATTTGAGCCTATGCGTGACAATTCCAACCATTTCGCATGTGCGTGACTCGCACATATTGAGCACCCTGGACAGCCATTCTGGGCAGTGAGAACATTCGCTGAATGTTTAAAGAAGCTTTGGGTTAGTATCTATCTACAGGCGCAGAGTAAAGACTCTGATCAGACTGTGCGGATGCACAGGCTGATCTGAGTCTTTACTTGGCGCACATGTGTAATGATTGGAAAAATCACGCACGAGCTCATTTTTGAAAAACCAAGCCTTGACTGACCCAGGCTAAGAAAGACCTATTTTTTAAACACGAGTCTAACGCAGTTGCTTGATGGCTCACATGTACCTTGGGTTCAAATTGATCGATTGGCCAATCAGATGATTTCTTTTCGTCAACAAGTAAACTTGGAATATCGACATTGGTGTTAATTTTTTTTGCTAGTGTTGCGGACATTACAAACGTCGTATCTAGAGCTTGGTCAAGCTAATGATACTATTATAAGGTCACAAAACAAACAATATGCATTCTAATTTATGTCCCTGACCACACATTTTATAACACAATTCATCACTTCAGTCGAATTTCTTTGGCGTAGGTCAGTGAGCGTAGCCAGCAATTAGTTAATTAAATGAATAAAGCTTAGAGTCCGACCAATTACAAGACTCGTATGATGTCGAGAAACAAACTAAAAATTAGACTGTAACCCCTGTCTCGCTCAAATAAACCCTTTTCAAAAATAGTTTAGAAATAACGGACTGAGAGCACTGAAAAAGTTCTTACCTAAAAGGGGCAAACTGATGGTACAGATTTAGATCATTCTGCATTAAAGTGCGGCTTATCTTCGTCTAAGCATTCCACCAAAATTTAGGTATATCGACAAGGATAAAATTTCGGGCTTTATAATTAAGTTTTTATACCTTTATCCCGATTGATATTGTCCATAGTGTTACAATTATCATCTGTGACAATACACCTTTGTAGCTCGACTGTTTTTGGTCCAAAGGCCATTGTCTTGTCGTCCTTTTGGCGTTGGAGGTATAGACGCAGGAGGTGTTGTTGGAGTTTTTGGCGTTCAAACGTTTCACTTTGATAACATCTCTGTTACCACTAAAGATATTTACTTAGAACTTGGCACGTGTGTACTCTTTCAAATATATCAAAGGAGATACCTCTGAACCTATTTTGTAATAACTATTTCTCTTTTTCCGAATATTGGCATCTGCATACTTCATGTAAGGGTGACAATGAAGAAGGGGATGGGGTGGAGTATATCGCTTTTTCTTTGGCAGTCGTGTTAATAATATGAACGACGACCCAGGGGTGAAATAAACCAATTCACAGACAACAATTCTAAAAGTTTAATTCCAAATTCTAGACATTTTTTTGTCCCCCTCTACCCTTCCCAATTTTTTCGCTTTATAAACGTTTTGAATCTGAATCTGAATGAGTCTGAATCTTCTCCCATTTTTCTTTTTGTCTCAATTTGTCTCTTCTGTTGTTATATGTAAGTAAGGGTATCCAGGTTTCCGCCTTCAAACAATTAGATAACCTTTATCATATTATCGCACTTTTAACATAAAACAAGGTTCTCAGATAATTCAGTGTTGAAATTCTCAAATTCGACTTTTATTTTTTTTCTTTCTTTCTCTGTGAATCTAATTTTGATAATGTTAGGCTGTTCAAGGTTTTCCGGTGTTTTTACATTATATTATTATTTTGATTTTATTAGTTTCCTCTGAATGATAATATTTGTCTTGTAGGTTTTCACTACTTTGAAGAAATAGAGATGCAATTTATAAATGATTTCATGTATTTGATAATGATATTATATGAGCCTATGGGTGGCACATCCAATCATAACGCATGTGAGCCAAGAAAAAATTCAGATCATACTGTGCATCCCCAGAGCCGGATCACAGTCTTACAGAAAGATACCGGCCTAAATAATCTTTGTGAGATCAGTGGATATTCTAAATGCCATAAGTGGCTGTCCTGGCAGCCAAGTGTCTGCACCTCACGCACCAATTGACCAATCGCTGACCCCGCCCACTTACTTCTTCGGTCCCTCCCATTGACCCCGACAGGAAGTTCCGCTTCAATTTTTAACAGCGTTATTTTGCAAAATTCATGGCCAGTATCAATCTAACAAAAAGTAAAATGGTTGGTTAGTGACCTAAACGTGGTAAACACAGCTTGAATAAGCTGTAGTTACAACGTTTAAGCCGCTAAATCAACAAAAAATATAAACAAGAATGGCTCAAATATCGGAGTTGATAACCTCAATTCCTGGCTGAATAAATTATTTGTTTGATCGGTTTATTCCTTGAATGACAGCGGTTGGCCAATTGAAATACCACGTAAAGGCTCTTTCGAACAACTATTCAATAAATTTATCGTGAAATCCAAAGTGTTAAGGATGAATATATCACGCACATGTGAACTGCCAATTAATATCGAAGTGGGAAACCTTGTTCTTTCCTTACATAACTGTAAATTCAAAGAATAATCAATGGTTAGAGTCTAACATGGATGGTAGTGATCGTTCATAAGCAGTGATTTATTAACACTTAAACTTGTCTAGCTATAGATCACTGTGGGGCGTATTTAAAAAAAAACCCGCGTCATTCATTTCCTGAAATGCATCAATTGCACCATGTCTAATATGCCCGTGCAAGTTGCTTAGAATAAACAGACGTAATTCGTACAAGCAGCCATACTTTCAGGGCTCGTATTTTATTTGTGAATTAAGTTTTTAAACCTCAAACACCTGTCAATACCCTTTGTTTGATATTTAAAAAAAATCTCTCAATAGGGTTACGTTGGTCCCTTAGGAGAAAATTTGAAGGGGAAAAATACAGTACTTCGATCCACCAAACTCTCAGTGATGCACTTAATGTATTATTGAAAGTCAGATAATTAATTGTTTAACTTCCTCTTTAGCAAAACCAGGTTTTCTGACCCCCCCCCCCCCCTCCCCCCCAAAAAAATATCCATTTCGGGATTTTTTTACCCATGTAGATTTTATCCTTTAATAGAAAAATTTATGCTGAACTTCTTATGTTACAATCACGTTCACAAACGTGACCACCTAGACCTAATTAACATCTTCATATCGTTACCGGCTCATATTGACATTATCGCCATTTCGTGGTTTCCTTTTGTTGTGGACATTCGACTGTCCTCTGTATCGACACATTTCAAGGTAATTTATCTAAATACATTCTCAAATTCAAATTGCTACACATGTAAAAGTATTACCCATTGAAAATAGTGGTTAATTATAAGGCTACGACTTTTTACTATAAACATTCATATCTGCATAATAGTACTTTACATACGTGAAAAAGCCTAAATCGTACAAGTGAATAACTTAACAAAACCTAATACTCTTATAATACTTTTTCAAACTTGAGTTTAAACTTTTTTTCTTTTATCGAACGCAGAGAACTGTTTTTAACACCGTTATCGTAACGATCTTCACAGCGGTCATGTTTGATTGCGTGTTTATTAGAAAGTCTATATTGAAGAATAATACGATGTCTCTGTGTTTCCTTCTTATTGACCATAAAAATTGACCTTGATGTTTCTTTTTTCACCTGGTTAAACAATTTAACCCGGTCTCATGTAAACCATTCATTGTATCATTACAACTACATGGATAGACCCTATGACGACTACATATATTTTGTATGTTATCCGTCTGCGTTTGACTGATTGAATCGTTGTGAGCCAAAGTTCCAACTCTACATCTTTTCTTTCGCTTGTAAAGACGAACGGGAGTAAGCATTCCTTGCTTGGAACAAAAGGAAGTCAACAATGTTGGCTTGGAAAAAGTGGATTGCGAAGACAGACTTTCAGACAAAAATCAAACAATCATATTTGAGTAATTAGGCTCGACAGGCACAATTATATTTTTTCTTTTGGAAAGCGGATGGGGAGGGGGTAAACAGTTCTTACAGAGCGCTTTTCCAACTTTTAGAACGTAAAGATAAAATTTGATACGCGACATCAGTTAGTGCAAAGCGCTCAACCATAAAGACTTATCGACAGACCTATCAATATACATTACCATTCGGTAGTACCTGGTCTCTGAGAGATCACATTGGTTTATTCCAGACTTTCATGGTTGTTCATAATAATGATTTCATACTTAATTTAACATTTATTCAACGATTTAACCATATACAAACGTATATCAACACTCTTTTAAACTTTCCTTTTATATTTCACTCTTTTCAGTATCATGAGCCAATATTTTTTTATCGTTTCAAATTTTACATAATGTAAAGTTTGTTTTATCGTTTTTAGCCCTCTAAATGGCCACACCTGTCGATGCGCCGTAAAACCCCCTTTATTCAATATACCCGAGCATTTCATAGTCAGTGTGGCACATATATTTAGAGAAATAGTTTATAGGTTTTGTAAAATGAACATCAAGGAATTTTTACGCAATCTTTATGTGTACACTTATGTTATGCGTAATCTTGAGAATGTTCACAAATATGAAACAAAGGTTTTTTGTCTGTTACCAGATGCCACCAATATATATTTCTTCGTTGATTTTCTCAATGTCTTCGGCTCCGAACTCATAGCTGGACAAATTAACACTACCGATATTAAGCACGGCACATAATTGAAGGGTTATATATCTTTCTCCAGTAACAGTCTTCAGCAATCCATGGCCAATATTACTACGGAAAACTGAAACCTATGTAGAATTTGATTTAAAAAAAATCAAAGCCATTTCTGCCCCGTGAAAAGTAAATAGGGACCGTTTTTACGACTTAAGATTGAAAATAGAATATTCGCATTTAAAAGTTACTTATTAATCTCGCTTTCTCGCAACAGAACAAGAAATCTATTGTCCAATAAAAATAAGGACACCCGATTATTGTTCTTGTTAGCTAGTTAGTCAAGCGATGTTTTGTTTGATTATGGATATGTTCTATCTACCGAATCTATAAAGGATAACACATACACTAAATGTTATTATCCTGCACCTTGGGCCATTTCTGACCTTGTTGAGGAGTGAAGGAACTCTTTCATAACCCTTCTGTCGGGGATTCCTTTGCTACATCAAATGTTGACTGGCAGGTCTGACTTACTGAGTTCTAACGGCAGTACCAGGAATCAATGGTTATGTGATCCAGCCGTCGCGATATGACTGAAATACTGTTAAAAGTGGAATTAAACCAAATTAATCAATAAACAAATCCATTTCACGACAGAGTATTTATGGGCAGGGATAAGCAAAATTGAAAGTGATGTTAAAAACGACACAGTACCTTAAAAGTTCTCACCACAAAGTAAACATATGTAAAATATGAAGGCTACACGAATCGCATTAGGAGATTAGGGTCAAAGCTAGAGTTTAATGTCAGAATTTTACATTATCTTGAAAAGAATATGACCAATAGCCTTGACCTTGGTACCAAAGCTCTTACATGGACATTTAAGTTTTTGACGTTTTAGCCGTTTTTAGGCTCAGTTTGAGCTATAGTGATCTTAATATCCATCAGTCCGTTATCAATAACACTAGAATTTCCTAATATACCAGCCTGTGGATTTAATCCTCACATAAAATAAATGATCCTTGGGCTAAATACTTTCTAATTCTTCAAAGAAGTTAAATCTACGAAGTATATGGGTTGTCTTGGTAATATATGAAAAGAAACCCTTAAAAAGTTCAAATATGTAGACTATGATCACATAAGCCCTATTTCGAAGGATACATTTATTTACTTCATAGAGATCAAGAAGAAAATAAAAAAAAAAATCTTTTACTTAATTCTTTCCTGTTTTACAATATTTTAGACCTTTCTAAATTCAAAGGTTTTAAGACACAAATTGAAAGTGGATTTAAATGTCAGTAGGATAGAAAATATTGCGGAAAAAAGAGGAAATTGCTTGTTACAAGCAGCTCTTCTTTTTCTACAATATTTCTCAGTTATAAAATTACAGGGACGTAAAAACCAGGGATTAAACAGGGCAAGGTTAAACTATAAGGCCAAGAGCTTCCTAATTTTGTATGTTGTATTACCTAATGATTTAATTTTTTGTTTCGTCTTTCAAAAACGGGCGTTCTGATTGGTCGAAAAAAATTCATAACTCTACGATGACAATTTTGAGCACGCAGCGATTTTGTATTCTTCCGCATAAAATAGTCCCATATAAAAAGCTATCATAATCTGTGAAATATTTGCTTTTTTCGCTCGATGCTATTAAATTATAAGAAATGAAGGGAATATTTTCATGGATGCTTTGCGCATTCATACAGTGTGATTAGTTTTTTCGGTTCATACCTCTATGAAAACAAAAAAATATTCTCTTCATCTGTTAAATGTCTTTCGAGCTACATACTCCACTTTCGGCTAACTAGTATGAAATTTGTATCCAGCATTATCATAATACCTATAAACTATGTACAATAAAATACATCTCTTACAATAAACATGTAACATTTGACTTTAGTACAATACAATGCTGCTCTTACATAACCTCATATGGTTGGTTCCAAGTTTAACAACATCACTGTTAGCTTTATGACTTGTATTACAGCTAAAACAAGAGAAAAGGAGTCTTAAAGGTATAAGTAAGTAAAACACATGTGAGCATCGAAGAATCTCTATGTACCTCTCACATATGAAATTCGCGTTTATTCCTCTTGGTTGAGTTACAAGTTATTTTAATTAATATTTGGCAAAATAAATTTCGTATCGCTTTCAGCACACTAATTATCTTTCTATTTGAGTTAATATTAACCTCTTACAGTGAAGTAAAAAACGAAATTTATTATTCAGCTTATTAGGGTAAATAATAATAATTAAAGCATAAGATAGTTTTAAAGGATTGTCGATTCTTAATGTTGTTTATTTTTTCATTTTAAGCTCGTAGAGTGGGTAATTTGATTAACTTAACACTGAGCAAGCCCTTAAATACACACTAAATTGAAATATTTTCGCCACCAACCCCGAATAAGGGGAAAGTGTAAAGATGGATTCTGCAACATTATCCATGAGAAGACTTGTTGAAATACTAGTGGTGGCTTCAAGTCAACTTGCAGTGGTAAAATTAGGAATAAAACTAGCTTTACATACTGGACTTTCTCTTTCAGATCTTGGTAACTGTTTTATCACGGATTTTACCACTCAATGAGACCGCATCACAGTGAGATGAACAGTGCTTTCATAATCGGGTTTTATATCCAGTCAGGTATGTTGAATTTGTTGAACATCTTTCAATTCTATAACCTAAGATAGAATGAGCTGCCCTTCAAAGTTCACGTACTTGATTTCAGTTGAACAGGTTTCACGAATGCAGCATGGTACATCATCTGTCTGTCCGTAATATCTACAAAGATCCCCGAGCCGTGGCACAAATCGCTCGGTAAGCACCATAATATAAGTACCCAAGGGTTTAACAACTGTTTGAGAAGGTCAAATAAGTGCAAGTCATCAAACCGTCACAATCGATACGACTGCGATACAAAGGTATCAGACCACTTAAAAATGTCTACCATTTCCTATTATCCCGAATAATTTTCTTGTCCCTACCAAGTTTCAATGACTTGTGCGCTTCAACAGTTTGTCAACTTTTTCAACATTTGTCTCAGAGCTGTTCTATATTGACGTCTATAAAATCACAGTTCTAGAGTTTCAATCTCAGGAAAGAAATAACCGTTTTTCTAAAAGCGAATGAAAAATTTTTAGTTTCATATCGTAAAAGCATTTTTAAGATTTAAATTATAAAAATTAACAATACAAATGTAGCTTTCACTGACGGCTGAAATTGTTTTAACTCTGTTTTCATTATTTACCCCACAGTCTAACGTCCTGTAAACAAATATGAGTTTTGAATATCGCATTATCTTTTAAATGGCGAAGCTTAACCCTTGTCAGGCTGAACCCGTAATATTCCTGTTTTGGCAGGAGGCCTAGACAAAGATCAGCCTGCACATATGTGCAGTCTGATCTTTGTCTAGACCTCCTGCTTGTCCCTTTAAAGCCAGCACTATTTATTGCAATAATTTGCTACATAATTGGCAACCAAACATTAGTGCTTCCATTTCTTTGAATTACACACAATTTTGTAGAGGATTTATACAGCATGACAAGGGTTAATAGTGAAACGTAAAATGAGAGAAAGAGAGACAGACAAACAGAGACAGAGGGACACCGAGAGAAAGACAGAGAGACAAATAGAGAAACACGGGAAGAGAATAAGAGGATTGCTTTTGAACGTTTTGTTCTAGCATATCAGTCATGATAGACTGCCAAGTTGATTTTATTCATTGGATTCTGATTTTTTACGGACTTGGTTTTATTTCTTAACGATGACTTTTACCAGACATCTAGTCATCAAGTGCACCAAGATTAAAGCAAGTGCTACACTACATTTTACTACCTTGTCTTACTTTATGAATGCAGGTCTTGTTAAAGCCGCCTCATCAAAAAATGGTTCCTCCCTAATAGAAATCATGGCGGTTTCAGAAAATTATCCTGACGTGAACTAAATGATCTTCAAAAAAAAAAAAAAAAAAAAAAAATACCTAAATTTTTCGTGAACTCTTTCGGTCTGACAAAGGAAGATTCCTTTCATTTCAAGAGTTTCTTCTTTCACGTCACTGGTCAGGTATTTATTTTAGATTCGAATTACTTAAAGGGAATATGTTTTATTTTCATGGCTTCATGAAAACAAAAACAAAAACAAAAAAAAACCAAAGAAATATGGATGTTTGATACACTGACCATATGCCTCAGTCACACTCAGCCGATTACCTCAGGCTGCTATGTGCTCAGCTCAAAATCCTGAGTGACTTCGAGCACGGCCTGTCCAACATTCTTTGGTGCGGTTGTACTGGTGTAAGAAACGACAGGAAGCTACGGTGAGGTGTACGAACCGCCCTGATAATACTGTTGAAAGTGACGTTTAGCCTTTATTCAACAGTTGATTGATTAATTGAATGGGGTTTAAAGACACCTTTAATGGTACTTCAGTCATATCGCGGCGGCTGGAGCACCTAAAAAAGGATTCATGGTATTTCTCACACCAGTTTACTACCACTACATCCTTTCCTAGCCTCCAGCTGCTATCCCGCTTAGGCTTACGATAATCCACCCATTGGTGAGAGACAGATGTCGGAAAGGATATGTGCCGCAGTCGGGAATCGAACCAATGACATCCCATGATTGCAGATTAGGAGTCTTGCGCGCTACCGACTAAAAGTCGAAACTACAGCTTATTCCAGCTGTAGTTACGACGTCGAGGTTGCCAATGAACTATTTTACATTAATTTTTTGTTACATTTTCCTGGCCATAAATTTGATAATAATGCGTTTTTAATTTTTTTTAAAAAGCGGAACTTCCGGTCGGAGCTGAGTGGGCGGAGCTTGCGATCCGGCAATGACGCAGAATAGACAGACTGAAAATATTTCTGGTGGAGAATTCTAATGTCTTCCTAACCAGTCATGACAACTATCCTGACAAATGGTCTTAAATCTTCGTAACGACCGCAAGTTGTGTCGTCACGAGACACGATTGAAGATCATTTTTCGGTAGTACCGTTTCCGTATATTATTTTTTCGAGAAATATTCTTCGTCCGATTTATTGAAATCGTATTTAAGACCTGACCTTAGTACTATGCCATATTTTTATAATCCCAGAGTCATGAATATTACCAACGTAAGAATTAGTTGATCGATTGGGTTTATTGACGGACTGCCAGCCTCACAAACTCTCCCCCAAAAAGGAAGTGCGACATAGATATTTTGCTTATTGATGGCTAGTAACAGGTTCAAAGAGTCTAGAGTGGTTGATTTTCGTCCTAAATGTCATAACTACAGCTTGAATCGGCTATAGTTTCGAAGTTTAAATCACCAAACCAAGAAAAGACTTAACATAAATGTCTGCCAATATCGAATTTCACTGGTTTAATGAATGATTTGGTTGGCGGATTGAGTTGTTGAATGACGGCCGCGATAAATGTCAGAATATGTCGGAGTGTATTTGATTTCTCGAGTTTGTGTACACTTTAAATGATCTGTAACCATTGGAATATTCTATCACTCAAACGGCAAAATAAGAAAGAATTTGAAATAGAGGATGTAATCGCTTTGCTAATATTCTAAAGGTGTAAAGGTGGTAAAATGGATAGGAAATGCCTTAAGGCTTTTTTATACTCCCAATTTTATCACCTTTGCTGGCGATACATGTCTAAACATCACCAAACAAATTGCTGGTTGATGTCATATTTGTCACACAAAACACACTTTCATCACTGTAGACCATTCGATAAAGCAAATATATGAAAACAACAACAACAACAACAAAAACAACAACAACAACATTTAGCTGCTCTTCAGATCCGATAAGTTTCATAATCTTGCTCGATTCAACTCGCTTTTTGCTGTTAATTGTCGTGAACGAATGAAATGAATGATTGATTGATTGATTCCTCACAAGAGTACTACCATTACATCCTTTCCTAGCGTCAATCTGCTATCCCAAATAGGTTAACGATTATCCACCCATTAGTGAGAGAAAAATTTCGGAAAGGATATGTACCGCCGCCGGGATCGAGCCCATGACAACCCATGATTGAAGATTGGGAGTCTGGTGCGCTACCGACTGCGCCATGACGGTGCACGCTACAAATGAAATGAAGTCACCTGATGTTTGTTTGTATATAAATTGTCTCCTGCAATGACACAATCGAAAACAAACAAGCAAGGAAAAAAAAGTCTACGACGAGGATTCCCAACGGACATGTTCTTTCATTAATATAACTTTTATTTAGAAATTTCCGTTTTTCTTTACGACACTGTTTCCTCGCAGATTTCGTCGGTAGATACGGACGCCAGAGTGTTGTTTTTTTTTGACGGCTCACTCTCCTTCGTAATCAATGTCAGCGTTCGCCGACAGATGACAAAGGTAAATCGGGATATCTTGGAACTTTCGACTATCCGATCGCTGAATAGTTTATGTTGCTAACATAAAATTATCTTTAAATTCATTTTCGTATTCCTTTCGGCAAAGCATTTAACATCGGGCTTATTCTGAAATTATTGATTGAGGTGTCCGTACACAATTTTAAGAATATAGGATTCTTTTATGAAAAGTTTGTCCGTACGAGAGCCGTAGGGGCTTTAACTCATTCCCACACGATTCCGCCTTTTTATGCACCTCAACAAACAGCTTTGTGTAAAATGTGTACAATGCAGAAATTGCTTTAAACAAGCAATTTCTCCAATGTCCACAATGTTTTCTACCATAAACGGCATATATGTTTTAAATATCACAAACTTCACATTTTTGTCTGCAACTTTCTTTTAATTTGGACCAGTCTAAATTTCTGTTGTGTGTGAATGGGCTTATTCATGTATAAACAAAATTGAAAAACAACAAACCATTCTGTGATATAGATATAATTATGTATTCTGTAAAATGGTACTGACCCTGGAATTTTTACTAGAACTATGTATAGCAGATTTGTTAGATATTGGAAAGCCATAAAGGAGACTTCGAGACGATCAAAATCTACAACCGTAGCAAATGATAGGAAATAAGGTGTCATACTGCTTGATCTGATGTAAGTTTCCCACTGCTTCAGGAATAAGACTAAAAAGGCGTCGTGAACATTTCTGTGTAACGAAGCAAATTCACATTAACCGAGAAGTTATGATGCAATAGAAAAGTGGGGAAAAATAGTAATAATTGAAACAGATATATGATTAAGCCACACTTGGCTGATCGCAGACCAAGCCCTCTGACCTCCTACAAGGTGGACTGACTGAGATATCTAAAGTTATTAGTTTGCAAAAATTAATGATCAGGCGATTATGTCGCCAAACAAACAAAACATAATTAGTTTTAATGTCTGAGTTCAGGGTTCACTTCTTATCCAAATGAATGGTTTGGTTTTGTTAGTCCATCCATTTTTTTTGACAGCCCCTGGTCCGTCAATTATTGAAGTTAGTGATCTACAATTTGATCGTTTTTTCAGCCCATTACAAGACGACAATTTTAGACAGGTCCAAATTGAAAAGAGTTGTAGACGACAATTTAAAGTTCATGAAATCTAATATTCTTCCAACATTCTGAATAGAAAGCACTGAGGAAGCAATTTCTTCATTTTCCAAAATGTCTTTCCAAATTGTTTTCTTAAAGAGGTGTCCAAAAGTGTCATTGTGTGGAAATGGGTTTAAGAAGTGGTGTTGTTTCCATTACCAAGTAGAAATGAAAGTGTGTGTATGGTAGAGGGGCCGCATTAATTGACCTATCGTTGGCCCCTCCCATTTAGTCCATTTGCCCTGCCTATTGACTCCAACAGGAAGTTTCGCTTCGATTTTAAACGACGTTAGTTCGCAATATTCATACCCAGTAACAAAAATAGTTGGTTGGTTAGCGACATAAACGGCGTAACTCATCTTGAATAATTGTTAACAAAAATGGTGGCCAATGTAGGAGCTAAAAACTCATTTGTGGTGGTCGACTGGTTATTTGATAGACAATCGCGATTGGTCAATTGACCCCGTGTCAGGTTATTTATTTTTCAGCGCTTACTGCCTTTCTGAGAATACAAGTTAACTAAGGATTCAGACAAAAATATATCTCTAGAGATGAAAGATCAATTGTCATCAACTGCTATGGTTACCATTTGTGTATGCACAAATGTCTTTGTCGTTTGCTTACCTTTATTACAAAATACATGTAAAATACCCTAATTATTTTTACTCTCTCTCTCAAATGAGAATTTACACAAAATTTGAGTTGAGGTCACAAATGTAATTCTATTTACGTGCTATTTAAAGAGTATGAAATTAAGATGATATATCTGTAAAGTGTTCCTTATTGCCAATCATGCACAGTTAAAAATTAAAATAAAAAGTTAATTCTTATTTGTTTGAGTAAATTCTCAATAGAGCTCGGGAAATCTTTAAAAATCTCAGGCACCAAAGTTAAATCTAAATTCAGAGAAACTATTAGCTACTTTATACAGCGTGGTAAGGCTCCATGGTTAAAGAAGTTTAACCCTTTCTCCTATTTTGGCAGATCTGTCTAAACTGTGCGCAGTCTGATGGTCAACTATAATTCCTGTTATTCCCTTTTGAACCAGAGTTTTTAATAAGATTATTTACTCAAAATTGCTGTTCTTAGTGCTTACAGTCTTTTCATTTGATGCAATTCGCCAGATTGTCTTATTTGGTACAAACGTTAAGAACGTCAAAACGAGTTGAAATGATACAGAAGGGATGTCCTTACTTCAGAGATACGTTAAAAAAATTAAAATTTCAATGTCTCCTCTCTTAGAAAGTTTGGGATATAATGTAAGTTATCATTGTCGAACAAATAAATTAATGATAAATACGCACGAAATTCGATTAAATTTCTCTGCGATTCCTCGTATGCGATTCCAGAGCCTATTACTGTTATGTTTTCAATCATTTTGACGAAATGTTGAGTATTGCACATAACCATTAGTCAAAATAGTTTGAAATTGGGCTCTTACATCAGCAAGATTCGTTTACAGAGAAATTATGTTTCATGAATCTTACAGTGATTTTAAAAGCCCATCAACAAAAATTTGGAACATACTTTTATGGATTTGTGGTCGAAATGTCCTCTGTAGCTGTAAAGGTAAACAGTGAATAAACGATGTATAGAGTATTCTAATTTGATATCCTGTCATATAAAACAATTTTAATATCCATGGGGGATACAAGCTTCTTCAACAGAAGAATACCGGCACAATCTCAATACGTTTGTGTATAGAATACCGGCTTGAATAAAAAGTTATATATATATATAAAAAAACATTAATGAAAAATAAAAACTAGTAATGTCGATCAAATATGAAAAGTGACTAAGTTGCTTTAAAGGTCATTTTCTTTGGCTCATCTTATGGGGAAGACAACTTTGGTTGCTAGCCACAGCAACTGACCTCCGATAAGGTAGTTTGGCTGAGGAAAAAAACGATATTACACGAAGCTTGCACAATATATGGCCATATAATAATAAATAGAAGATACATTAAACTTGTCCGACCTAAACGTCAAAACTACATATTAGATAAGCTGTATTTGCCATGTTTAAGCATCCAGAAACGCAATCGTTTAACCTAAATGCAGGAGGTCAACAGTTAGCTTCCGGTCTATATAAACTATTTGAGAGGCGACCAACCACTTATAATTCTTTTAGAATGAAATTCGACTGATGTTTCATTAATTCGCAACACATGAAGTAAAATTATGTCAAAAAATCACATACACATTCTCTTACACATACACACGCATACATCCCACAGTCTAGGCTTATCAAAATTTTGTGAAGGTAAAACCCAGGATATAGACTTAGTTTACATACATTTTCCATTTATGAAATTGACAATGATGAAAATAGATCTTGCTTAATTCAAGCATTTAATTATGGTAATTATAATCCATTATATCTAGCTTGACAATCTTCAGATCTTAAAGTATCAAGGGTAAGTCTTAATTTTTTTCAAAAATCAATTGCTAATACAAAACCATCATACTACGCCATCTAGCAAAACAATTGGTCATCGTCATAAAGCAGAGAAAGTACCGAAGAGCCGAGTATATCAAAATGGTTGAGTTATGTATACTATAAAAGGTTAGTAAGCCTGGCGATTTTTTTACGCCATGCGTTTCATTATTCGTTGTTTACGAAATCAGGCCATTATTTTGCTAGATCTTCGAAATTTCAACTAGACGAACGGGCATTAGTGTTGGAAAGCAGTTAAATCGATTCCCGTTTTTATATTTAAGACTATCTATAAACAATTATCATAGAGAATCCCCCTTTTAAATGTAACGAACACACGTAAAAAGAAGTTCTGGTTGGGAACATAAGATGTTTAAAGAAAAATGCACACACCTACGACACATGGCCTAAACAATCTTTATCTTGTGATTGATACTTATCTTTGGTTTGGTTTTGAGTATCAAACTTATTAATTTTTCATCATTAGACCAAGTGTTTAATTTATTTTTTTTTAAAAACTCGGAATAAATAAATAAGAGAGAGAGAGAGAGAGAGAAAAAAAAGACACGCACACCAACTGCGGTTCTTTTACATATATTGTCCCATACTTATTCATGCATAAACTACCACTTTTGGTGATGTGCAGTTACTTTTCGGTCATACAAGATAAAGGATCTAAAAGGAGAGACTTTCAAGAATCTTAGAAAAATCGTTTTATATTTTATTCAAAG
This sequence comes from Fragum fragum, assembly GCA_946902895.1. Lineage (NCBI taxonomy): Eukaryota > Metazoa > Mollusca > Bivalvia > Cardiida > Cardiidae > Fragum > Fragum fragum. The sequence goes on along the minus strand of OX336369.1, from coordinate 63,285,766 downwards.
AGTTATCTCTAAATATTAATGAACTGACAGTGACTGACAAATAGTACAGGGGTTAAAACGATGTAATAAATACTACAGCAAATCCAATCGGGAAACTATGTTCCCGTGCCAAAAACTGTCTTGGAGCTTGTATCGAACAAGTAGGCAAACAATACAGCCAACTTCAATACCGCCAGGGAACCCAACAAATCAAACAGATTCCACCATTTAGGTACGCTGGTTTTACTTCAATGTAATTAATCAAGTTTGTAGCGTTCAGAGAGTTATTGATACAAGTAGACACATTCTCAAGATGATCGATGGACTGTGGATAATGACGCTCCACAATGAAAGACAAATATATCATCAGGCCATGATTGGTGTACATTCCTAAACTAACAGTGTTGCACATCTCTCCTTTAAGATAAAACAAGAGTCGCCAAACAAAGACTATGCTGCCCGAATAAGTGCTTGCCTTACATAAAAAGTTTGATTTACATTAATTTAGGAAATAAAAGCTTGCCTTACATAAAAAGTTTGATTTACATTAATCTAGGAAATAAATATAAAATCGGTTGAAAAAGGATGAATAAAGTTACACTATTTTTTATGCCCCCGCATCGAAAGATCGGGGGCACATTGTTTTACCGCTGTCCGTCTGTCTGTCATTCAGTTGTTCCGTCTGTCGGTCTGTTTGTCTGTCTGCAAAACTTAACCAAAAAACGTAATATTGCCAATTACTACCAGCCTATTCAAGATACAATGCTCATATTTGGCAACGCATCTCCTCGTGTCAGGGTCAAGTTCATGTGATAAAGTCAATGTCACATACCAAGGTCAAACGCTTAGTCCTGTTGCGAGGGCATTGTTCATAAACACATCCTGTTTTACTTTTTTTGAGGGGGGTGGTCTAACTACGAATCCGTGTTTTTATGTTGAAGATTACAAAGAAGCGGAACCACCTGTAAATTGTAATTGTATTATCTGAAGTCTTAAACTGACCAAATGATAAAGATATAACCCCTGCTTCTGCATATTTTACATGAACTGCCTTCCATAGAAAATGCGTATTTCATTTCTTGTTGGTCAATTGAATACATTGAAATCTGTAATAGAAAGTTCTGACATTTCACCTTCTCTGAGCTTATAAAATGAAGTCTGATCGTACATATATATTTCAGTACAAATGCATAGTCTATACATATGAACCTGTACAGAAACCATCACAGAGTCTAATTTACATATTTTGATTCTTAGGTAAATTTGTTGAAAGGTCAATGTCACAAAGGTATTCAACATAATTACAGAGAATTACGTTCTGCTATAAACTTGATACAAAATTGAATGAAACACGTGTTATTTTAGGCTTTCAAGCTAGGGTAAAAATGATTTCTAAATTTAGTGGTCAAAGGATTAAAGGTTCCATCCAACCGTCAATTCTTATATCAATGAGGTATTTAGGGAAAATGAATATTTTACAAACAGATCTCTTGTTTCATAAATAGTCCATATGAACCTTTTATCATCGCAGAAGATAGAACAATTTTATATTATCGCAAAAGTGCAAGAAGATGTTCTAGTCAAAATATTTAAAAATAAAATAAGAATAAATAAATGGAATAAATTTCTATAAAACAGGACATTCAAAAAAACATTTAAAAATCGCTTGTCTCTAGCATATATTATTAAGGTAAAAAGCAGCCAAAGTCGTGATTTTTTCAAGATTTAAAGAAAAGGTCATCGAGAAGAATCTCTCTTCTCTGTGACGGGACTCGTACTAATACATGTCAGTTAATAAGTTAATATTGTAACTGATGAATCCTTTCATGAAATATTCCTTTTGTTGTCCTTTAAAAAAATAATTCAGAAATATCCCATAACTATGCCAATAATAAAATTTATTTATATGTATACATTGTCTTTTTTTCTAAAATGAATAGATTAATTGAAAAAGATTGATGGTTAAAAGAAAACTCTATTAATTTAATGTTTGCAAAATTTATTTCTAATAAATCCTTGCCGCCAAAAATGAGAATCAATGAGGTGGATTTTTATTTCATAAAAGTCATGTTTCATAGAAGATTTTATGCGGCAGGCAAATCAGGCATGGCAACTTATTTATCGAGATCAATTATATACCAATAAATAGACTCCCACGTCGTCTAGTACAATTTCTAAGAACGTACTAAATGGTTACAGATAACAAAGATTTTTTTATCGCGAAATTCGTGTTACAGAATTTTTGTATGTGTGACCGCTCATTGCTACTGCGCATCGAAATTCCCCAACTTTCTTTAGCATTTCCGGTAATCTAGCGCTCCTCTCTCCTTTTATGAACAGTAGAAAAGAGTGATTTAAATTACCCTCGATGATAAGAACTACACACTTTTTCTTATCTAAAAATACAGAGAACATTGGCTTTGCTTCTATTAACGTAATATGTATTAAATCAAACAACAAAAAATGAATTAAATAAAAAGTGAATTAGGTCAAAAATTAAGTCCAAATCATTCAGAAGAAATCATTCAAAAGATTTCTATAAAGTAAATGAGAAATCTCATAAAATATGAATATATTTTTTAGAGTCTTTTAAAGAATAAGCTCCCCTACAAACACACACAAACCTTTATTTCTTCCAACTAAAATCGCAGCTTCTAACATTTAAGGGGTGGACTCAATGGGTTTTCGTGTCTGCTAAAACAGAATCAGGTATTTGACTTCCCCTGCTTCAATATATTTTATATGGAAAAAGAGAAGGAAAACTACGAAGATAATATCTCAAAACAAAGCTTCGGTTTTTGGTCTGTTGCATTTTCTCATGAATTATGATGATCAAGAGGCTATATTTTGGTTAAGACCGGGCTCACATATTAACAAAAAATTTGCCTGTTTGTTTGAATGGTGTTTTACGCCGCTTTCAACAATCTTTCAGTTATATCGCGGCGGCTGGGGCACCTAATAATTCCTGGTATTTTTCACACCAGTAACGCCATCACATCCTTACCTAGCCTCCAGCTGCTATCCCACATAGGTCTACGATTATCGACCCATTGGTGGGGGACAAATAGTCGGAAAGGATGAGTACCGCCGACAGGGATCGAACTCGGGACCTCTAGATTGACAGTCCGACGCGCTACCAACTGCGCTATGACGGCGGCCCACTATTAACAAATAAGCAAAGGATAAACTTAAAATAAAAGTTTGAAATTTCCGCTGCCTTCCGATGAAGTCTGATTAATTTACTTAACTGATACCTAATCAGACATATTTGAGTAAAATCATATTTTATATACATAAAAGAATTTTCAAATATATTTTTCTCTGAGACTATAAAGCCTAGTACATTGAAATTTTGGTATTGCGAAATATAACCATAATAAATTTTGTTTATGTGATATCCCCAGGGTCACACTTGGGCTTCAACTTGTTATCCCTAATTCAAATAAAAAGGACATCTTCACAGAAAATCTTCTCTTAAACAAAAAAGATCTAGAACATTGGTTTTAGGTTTGATACATAGTCCGTCGGACGTCAACCGTTTGTACAAGGGGTGAGAGGCTAGTTCTCGGGCTTTCAAAAATATGGTCAAAACAGCGTGTAACTTATGCTTCACAATTCGTCGAATATGGATATAAAAAAATTGAAAGCATTTGAATTTGCTCGAGATGATTTCTTCCTTTTTTGTGTCTATGAGTTTTGATCAACACGGAAAAAAATCCAAGAAATATCGAAAAATGTCCACTAAGAAATAGCACGTGCCAAGTATCAATGCTCTTTGCTTTCTGTGTTCAGAGAAGAAGGTTTTTTAAATATCTACTTTTTTGCTATTATTGAAATATTGTACGTCTATTTGGAGACCAAATATCTCATTTGTGTATCCAAAATCGTTTAAAATCAAACCAAACCATCTCATCTTAACCGTGAAATCGTTGTTGAATTCATTAGCATTAAAAGTTGTTGATTATATGTGTGAATATGTTATGTAAGTTACTCCTGTTTTGTCAGTTAACTCCAAACATCTACTAGACAGTCATCCTTTCCGACTATTTGTCTCTCACCAATGGGTCGATAATCGTAGATCTATGTGGGATAGCAGCTGGAGGCTAGGAAAGGATGTAATGGTAGTACTGGTGTGAGAAATACCAGGATTCCATTGTTAGGTGCTCCAGCCGCCGCGATATAACTGAAAGATTGTTGAAAGCGGCGTAAAACCCCATTCAAACAAACAAAACAAATCATTCTGTTTTCAACTTTTATGCGCAATATGTTTTATTTATTCTATTAAAGCCCAATATTTAAGCTCATATTCATTGTTACCTTCTGCAAAAAATCGAAGAGTTATTGAAGCTAATAAGTTAAAGTTAATGTAAAAAAATTATTTTTTATTAAATAATGCAAAGTATGACATCATACTAGTCATAATGCAGAATGCACTGGATACGTCATGCAAACTAATATGGCTATGGATGGAAAAGCAATTGAATCTAAAATATCTTTAAAATATTAATTCTAGCCATGCCATCATGGAAAACAGGATATCATTTAAAGAAGTATAGTTGTAGCCACGTGCCTGAAATTTATTTTAAATGAACAGATAGGCCAAATATTACATTCAACAAATACACTGAAATAGATATATAACATTGTAAATGTAATATATTTTTTTTAAATGACTTATTGAATAACCAATGTATAAGACGAAGATTTTCAATCAGTTCAAACAAGTTCCCCCGAAGATCCTGATAGGTATTCTTTTATTAAGAGCGTGAGAACAGTGTGCAATATTTAAACGCTTCCACACATTGACGCTTTTTGACGCCCATCAAGAAAAAAATGTATTTATGAAGAAATTGCTTGCAACAAGAAATTTCTTCATTTTCCACAATGTATTCTACCCAGAAAGTTGAAAATATGTCAAAATTCACAAATTTTAAATTGTGGTCTGCATATTCTTTCAATTAGGACTAGTCTTAAGTTTTCTGGTCTGGTAATGTGTTAAATAAAAGAATGTAAGGTTATCAAATTTCTTATTCGTTTCTTTGAATGGAAAAGTAGATCAAACTTCCAAATATCTAAAGATAAATAGGATTATAAAAACCTATATATGCAAATTAAAGCGTTTTTTAAGATGCTCGGTATATAATTATACAAATATTTTTTTGAATGGTCAAACTTTGTAACAATGTGAATTCTAAGCCGAAAAAGAGAAGCAAATACTGTGATTGCAAGTTTATGTAAGGTTTTCAAAACCTTAAGCTGGTTCAAATCTAATCGGTCTTTAAAAAATGATATGCTTGACATTTGATTTCTAGGTTAATTTAAAAAAATCGACACAAACGGTAACAAAAAAGAATAAAGTGTGATTTTGAATTCCAGAGAAACATTTTGTAGACATTGATTAAATGACAAAGATTGACACACCATTCAGAGGTTAAAACACCGCAATAAATAAACTCGCCAATCTAGTCTTGTTCTCTTGCCAAGAGCTGTCTACTGGCGCGAATGAACAAGTATGTAAACATTTGGAATTGGCTCAATTTGGCAATCAAATCAACAAGTCAAACAGATTCAGCCATTTAGGCACGCTGTTCCAACTTCAATGTGATTAATCAAGTCGAACCCTGTGAAGAAGTTATTGATACAAGACACATTTCTAGTCTAAATGATGAATGTTGTGAAATGGCCCAAAAGCTTAAGGAATTAATGTTTCATTCTTGTTCGCTTTTCAGTACATTTTTTCGACGAAAAAGTAACCAAATTTAGAGTTGCATAGTTTTATAAGTAATAGATTTAGACTTTAATTATTTCAACTTTATATGTAAATAAAAAGAGTTTTCAAATAATTCATTATGTATTAAATCTGTCAAGGGCAATTCGTGCAAACTGAAAATGAATGTCATATAACACGATTGACACTTGCGCCTAACATTAATAAGAACCAAACAACATACCGTTAGTAATAAACGCCATTTTTCTAAACAAATGGTAACTTATATAAACTGCTCATATCCAAAAGAAGTAGATGCAATTCAAGAGAATTATAAGAGACAATTGAATTTAATAACAATTGCCAAAGGATTTACAATAGACGATAGAATCGTCAATCAATGTAGCAGTTTAAGTGTACGTCTAGCCACCGTCACTTCTATATTCATACTACCGGTAAATGGATATCGGTCTACATTTTGTTACCACCTTTTATCCATGTGCTCAATGATTATCCGAGGCACATATTTAGCCTAACAGTTTGTATAATTAAGAAATGTAGAGAACATTTTTTGTTTTCATGGAGGTATGCACCAAAATACTAATCCACACTGTATGAATACGCGAAGCGGATTCATACATTGTGTGATTAGGTTTTTCGGTTCATACCTCCATGAAAACAAAAAAATATTCTCTTCATTTCTTATAATCTAATAGCATCGAGCGAAAAAACCAAAATCTTTTCAAATTTTGATATCTTTTTGCAAGGGCTATTTTGTGCGGAAGCTTACAAAATCGCTGCGTGCTCAAATTTTGTTCATAGAGCTGTGAATATTTTTTTCGACAATTCAGAACGCTCGTTTTTGATAGACGTAACTAAAAATTTAATTATTTAGGATTGGAATAAGTAATGATGGTGATGTTTTTCATTTTGTCATCTACGACGCATGTTTTATTTTCGAAAATTATTTACATAAATCCGCGACTGTTATATCAATGTCATTTAGTCAAGACGTCTTCGTAAAAATCAGTTATTCTTTCCGTTATTTCGCACGTGGGATTTATAAAGTTGTTGATGTGACAAAATTCATTTAGACATTATGTCACCAGCTAACCCTTTTGTTGATCCTAAACTTCCACAAAATAGTGAGATTATCCTAATGAGAACTGTAAAAAAAGTGAATTTACTTTCCTTGTCAGTAACAGATAATACCAACAGAACATTCTTATGATATTTATTTTGCGTTTTGGTAAACCAGATTGCATTTTGAAAACCGCGTTTTTCAGTTTATCAAGATTTTTTTATTATTATTATTTCTATTCATACATCAATAAAATGATATGCTTGCATGTATCATTTCAATGAATAATGTAACAGTATTTTGTCGTTAGGCATTGCAAGATTCAGATACTTCATTGAGAATGTGAATGTACAGAGTATAAGAAAAATACCATCAGAATAATATCAAAGTGCAAGACGTCACTTCGTCCATATGCTAGTTATATGTCTCCCCTTTGTTTAGGCCGTGAAATTACTTGTTGCAGTTAAACGATAGTTTTTATATTATACCTGTGTAAAATACGGCGCTTTTCAAGTATATGAAAGCTCTTTTTATTGCGTTATATCAAAGATATATAATTACTAATTACGAATATTACGAATAACGGACACCTAGCGCACATTTATTGAATCGATTGGCCATGGCGTTGATTATACGTTTGATCCTATATACTATTCTGATGAGAATATCCTTCACACATAAAGAACTTATCTACTTCAGTTTTTAAGAAGGAATTCTCCCAAACTTCTTTGCACGATCTTCAAACAATATTTTATATAAAATGGCCTTTTTTATTGTTAGTGAGAATCGGCTTATATATGTGTAACATAGAGCTGTCGTTTTTGGTAAACGTCTCAACGTCAACAATTGTTGCTGCATTTCGAAAATCTAGTAATATACAACTAACGTGTTGGAAAAAAAATGTATCCAGTTTAACCCAATCTATCAATGTTGATTGGTTCGTTTCAGCTCTATATTATAAAAGGACGTGTGAAAATTCAATATGATTTATACAAGGAATAAAAAAAAGTTTTATATTAAAAATAATCAATTTAAATCCCGCTTTATGCAGGTTCGGCTTTTGCAAAATATAAACTTAGTAATTTGTCGACCATTTTTGAACTCTGCAGATCACTCTTCATCCCTGTCTTAGTCAAAGAAGTTGTAATTCGCTTCGATTAACTATTAAGGGATTCCAAAATTACTCCACGGAGGTGATTATCTGTATTACGTTTAAAGTAATGGTAAAGCAGTAACTCCGATCGCATAAGTATTCGAAAATCCAATTCAAACCTGACAAAGATTTACGCCGAAAAAATAAACACTCTCATCTCCCTCTACTAGGTGAGAACTGGTGAAAAAGGCAGTCCTCGTTCGGAGTTTGTTTTAAGTTTTTAAGTTCGAATGCAGAGCACAAAACAATTTCATTTCGGGTTTTTTGATAACACATATCACGTGATCTCTTAGATATGAATACACCTCGGGTTACTTCTCATCTCAACTTGCCACGGACAATCAGTTAGTTGTACCCGAATACAATAATATGGCTCATGTAAAGGATGATATAAAATTTCGTTTAGAGACTTCTAAACATGCTTTAGTTTGCTTAAAATTATTGAAAATCAAGGTAATAATCAGCGCAGTAATTTGTGTTTTTGTGATTCGCCGTCCCGTGTTTGGTAATCATAATCATGTGACCATAGATAGGCAATGTTTACAAATATGGCTCAGGTCGCAAATGCAATTTTACAATAATCACACCGCCCAGTGCATTAAAACATTCTAGAGCGATAAAGGGGGATCGTAGGCATCAAGCAAACGCGATTATTGTGGGATTTACAGCTTTTACTCAATAAAAATCAAATAGATTCAAAACGAAAGTAGAAGATTTTGAAAATCAGAATATAAACTTATCAACTTCCGGTTTCTACTTATTTACTAAATAATTACGCTTTACTATGTCGTTATTTTCAAGTTTAAATCAATAATTACACATCAAACCTGTAACAAGTGTCATCTAGCTTTCAGCTTGGTCCTTTTAACTAAATATTTTTTACGGTTCTAAAACCGAATAAAGAATAAGGAAATCGCGCGACTACAGGGCGCGGAAGATAATTTGATACTATCTTCATCATATTATAGGAACTTTTAGGAAAGGGCGAAACTACCATGAGCAAACAATAACGTTACAACGTTAACGTCTTTTTTTTTCTTTTGAATTTTACTCACAACGCTTTAAATATTCTTTTTCCCTAAGTCTAAACCGGTATTTCAAATCGATCACCCCGAAACAAGTTTTCGCGCATTTCCGCAAATTTCCACGTATACTCATAAACTTGAAGTGAAAATCTACATGAGTTTAGTATGATCGTTACAAAATTGGCCGAGTTGAGGGTCAAATAATCATCGAGGTCATTGATTTCTTACTGTAGAAGCTGTTATTCTCTGTTTTTAAGATTCTAAAAGGAGTTAACGTAATACAGTTGATCAAAAGGAGAATGTTATGCTTGAAAATTCTAATTTTGCTGTGCGTTACACGAGCTTAAAATCCTAGTCTTTTTGGACAGAAAACATTGTGGATAATGAGGAAATTCTATGTAGCAAACAATTTCTTCATTTTACACTATGTTTTCCAAAGCTTTCATTATGAGGGACATTTAAAAGCGTCACTGTCTGGGAATGGGTAAAGACAATGCTAGTTTTTGATTTCTTTATATAGATTTATGTTTTTGTGCGTTATTCACGCACATATGTACACGAATGGGATTTTTGGTTTAAGTTTAAAGGAGGGAGGCTTACTCGGAAAGTATGAAATGAATTTGAACCGAATTCCACAGTTATGACCCTTTCAGGGCATTCCAACTTTTCTCAGTACTTTTAGTACTTTGATTGTAATATCTATAAGACTCTGCTATAGGATCTTATTTCGCCAAACAGGTTTCTACTTTGTTCGCTCAACTACCTAAAAATTTTTCGAAAGGGTTCATTTCGTTCAAACAAACTCCTTCCCGATAATGAAATTAACAAAACCTTAGCATGAAAGCAATTCTACTAGATTACGTCAATTAATCCTACTAGATCACTACTTTAATAAGTCATTGGATGAATTTTTTGCTCGCATGTCAATGAAGAATCCACTTGTCCCACGCACTTCCCGAGAACTCTGTTGTAACGAGGGACGTTTTTGAACGTTGCCCATATACTTTTATAATGGAGCTGGTATCATGCAGCCGAACTTATTACTGTTACATGTCACAGACCGCAATATAGTTCTTGAGGGTTCCAACGGAACTTTGTATTTATGAATTTTATGTAAAAAAGCATTTTCTATCTCACTGAATTTAAGCTATATTGTTTATTTAAGCTCGCCTGACAGCGAAGTGATTGAGGTGTGGTAGTGTGCAGGGACAATTGCCCGGCGTCCGTCTGTCCCTCAGTCCGTCCGTTCACAATAACACAATCAACACAATTAAAGTACTGAAAGTACTGTAAGCTAGCAAAGCATGGTTTTGTTAAGTAGTCTTCTTTATCAAAGGTTATCATGATAAATAAACTAGGTTTAAGTAACCTTTGAGTTAACCCATTACAACATGTCAAAATCTTATACTGGTTCAAATTGAAAGAAGTTGCAGACAACAATTTCAAGATAGTGGAATTTGGAATGAAACATTGTGGACTTTGAAGGAATTGCTTGTTACAATTTCTTCCATGTCCACAATGTTTTCCAAAGCATTTTTCTTGAGATGCTTAAAGGAGTTAGTAATCTTCTTACAATACACCAGAACTACTTTTTATGGTGTATGCATTCAACTGATTAGTGGCTAAGCCTCCAGTGGCAGTTTGCAATCGTTGAAATTTGAGATCACCTCAAATTTTTGTCTGTTAACTTAAGCTATCAAAGCTGACGCTTTTCTAGCGAAAAATATCCCCATCCTCAACTTTAACATAAAAATAAAAGGAGAAAGACTTAAAAAATCGGCCGCCGTCATAGCGCAGTCGGTAGCGCGCCAGACTCCTAATCTTCAATCATGGGATGTCATGGGTTCGATCCCCGGCGGGGGCACAAATTCTTTCCGAAATGTGTCTCTCGCCAATGGATGGATAATCGTAAAACTAAGTGGAAAAAAAGATGGAGGCTAGGAAAGGGTGTAGTGTTAGTACTGGTGTGAGAAATACCAGGAATCCATTTTTGGTGCTCAAGCGGCCGCGATATGACTGAAATACTGTTAAAAGCGCCGTTAAACCCAATTCAACCAATCATTCTTAAAAAATCTTTTCCTCCCATACCAAAAGACCTAAAGCTTTGACATTTGTTGAATGATATGTTCTAATGTCCTACAAACATACTTATGGCTCTAACTGAAAATTAGCCCTATATTGTGCGATCCATGATCTAAATAGAAAATAAAGAAGGAAATCTTATAAATCACCTTCTCCCAAACTGAAAGGACTAAACCCTTTTTTTGCATGTGATATAACCTAATGTCCCTATACCATAAAAATTCTAACAGTTGCCCTATCTTTAAAATTAGCCCTTTATTTATGGATCCCGGATTTTACTTAAAAATAAGTAATAAAATCTTAAAATACCTACTTGTCCAAAACTTAAAGGATAATTGGCAAGGTTCATGAACTAATGGCCGTCTACCATAATGCTTCAATTCATTATACACCCCCTTTAACCTTCAGGGGAGCATATTGTCGCCAAGCTGTACGTCCATCCGTCCGTCCCACCGTCCATCCGAAGCCCTTTCTCTACAACCTTATTACCTAGTTGATTGGAACTTTATATGTGAACTCCGTATAATATTTCACAGATAATTTTTCCCCGTTTGCGAATTAACCCATTACCAGACAACAACATTTTAGACTGGCCAAAATTTAAAGATGTTGCAGACGACAATTTAGAGTTAACAATTTTTTTTCTCAACTTTCTGGGTAGGAAACATTGTGGAAAATGAAGAAATTGCTCGTAACAAGCAAGTTCTTCATTTTCCACATTGTTTTCCAAAGCTTTTTTCCTTGGGGATGTTTAAAGTGGTAACGGGTTAAAGGCTTTACCACAGACAAAAGGCAACTTAATGTAAAAATAATTTTTACTTTAATTTTTTCTAGTTTAGTGGTTACGTTTTTTTTATTTTGTATTCAAGTCATAAAACAAATGATACAGAACATGCACTATTTGTAATGTTCTTTTAAAGGGTCCGTCATGAAAAAGGGTGGCTTAATGTAAAAATCAGTTCAATTCAAATCAAAATTTGTGATTTTTTTGCTTTTTCGCTAGATGCAAGTAAATGACAAGAAATGAAGAGAAAGGCCTAATTATATTTATATATGAATTACAATACGCGAAACGTATTCATACGGTGCGAAAAGGTTTTTCGGTTCATACTTCCATGAAAACCAAAACTTTTCTCTTCATCTCTCAAATCTCTTAAATGAGATATACAGAGTCTCATAATACAGAGGAAGCATACAAATAAGTGTTTTTTCCGACTATTATTGAATACTGTTCAAAATGACGTAAAACACACAACAAACAAATCAGTTATGACATCATGTAATCGTTTGTTAGGTGGAGGAATAGAAGTTTACCAAGTTTACCAATTTTCACGTTTTTCGTGAAGCTTGCCGTCCCGTAACTCTTTTTATACCATTCCCACACAATCAAGCCTTTTTACGTCCCAAATGAAAAATGCATTTGAAAAAAATGTAGACAATAAGGAATTTGCTTGTAGCCAACAATATTTTCTGTCACAAAAGTCAAAGAATCTTATGGTTTAATCAACTTATATCGGAGTTTACCTAATTTATAGATCTAAACGGTGTCTTTCGCCAGACATTAAGTCATCACCTACACTGGGATAAAAGTGGGTGCAGCAATTTCTTCGTTTACTATAATATTTTCCTTAGTTTTTTTTTCTTTCGGCCTTGCAAGCTCAGAGTGAATTATCTCTTTTTTGACACATCTTGCACAAGTAAACATTTTACAAAAAAAAAAAAAAAAAAACCCCAACATTTTAACTAAAAATGTAATCGGAGAATGTTTTCCTTCTTGATGGAAGACACTGGATTGAGACAACGAATATTTATTCCGGCACCGGGAGTTCTTCATATCGTCGATGGGCGTGCAAAATGTCGTCACTACAGCTATATTATAACTGTACTTACGACATTTTGCACGCCCAATGACGATATCTACGTTTGCTACTGGTTGTTGAATATGATATAATTAGTAAAATAAATCCGCCTTATCTGATATGAAGACCGCGACCGGTAACCAGCTGCCCATCCCAGAATTCGATAATGACGTATTAGGGTATTGAGAAATGAACAGCAGACATCTTACTTCATTAGGGGTCACTTGTAGACAAACAAATTACCCTGACTAGACAGTCTGAAAATATTACTTGTAAAGAACGTTAATGTAGTTCTTTACCTGTACCGATTTTCCGTTTCTGTTAACTATAACGACTTGTGGTTCTCGAAGTCCGTTTGTTTGTTTGAATGGCGTTTAATGCCACTTCATATTGAGGCGGCTGGAGCACCTAATAGTTGATTTCCTGGTAATTCTCTATCCTGTACGAGCCTCCAGCTGCCCATCCCACTTAGGTTTACGATTACCCATCAATTTTATTTTTCTTGAGACGATGTGGTAAATCACTTGACTTTTATGTAGTCGATTTATCGATATTTTTTATTGATAAGAAATCTGGTTCTTTTATTCAGGGGACTTTGTCATAAATAGAATTGAAGGATCACGTCTTTCAATTAAAAAAAAAACAACAACAACAACAAAAAGAAAAAAAACCTGATCGATCAATCAAACCCTTCATTTAAATCGGACGTGAACTCTGAATTCCATATTTTGTGAAGCATTTTTATTGGTTTGTTGACTCAAACATCGTAACTTCAGCTTATCCAAACTATAGTTACGGCATTTAGCTTGCGAATCCACCATTTCATTTTTTGTTACATGTTACTGGCGATAGTTTTTTGGGAAAAAAAACACCATCTGGTATCGAAGAGGAACTTCCTATTGGTGCTCAGTGGGCGTGGCCAGTGGGCGTGGCCAGTGGGAGGGGCCAGTGGGCGTGGCCAGTGGAAGGGGCCAGCAATCGGTCAGTTACAGAAAGGAAAGCGATATTAAAAGAATTAAAGTATCAAAAACACTTTATTTTCATCAGATTTACTCATACAGATACCAAATGGCCGAACCCTAGATTTACAAGTGAAATTTTAACTAAAAGAGAAAAGTCATCATTTGTGGACTAGAATTATTTGTCTGTATCAATTATGTACGCGTTACCTGGACTTTAAAGCCATTTTATTTTGAAATGAAATCTATTCAATAGATTTATAAGCAATGTTTTAATTCAAAATTTTATTTATTTGTTTATTATTATTTTTAAATTGCGCTTTTAGTTAAGCGGTACTCTCTTGCAATCAATACTACTAGTATAAATTTCAGATTTGTTAGAAATTGGGAAGTCATAAAGGAGACTTCGAGAGGATCAAAATCTACAACCGTAACAAATGATAGAAAATAATGTGTCATACCGCTTGATCTGATGTAAATTTCCCACTGCTTCGGGATGGTTGTATTGAAGTAAGACTGCGCAAGATGTCATATAATACACGTATGGATCGAGTTATTAAGCCTCAGTTACCAAGAAGTCTGATGCAAAAGTAAGGTTCTGTGGCCTTGATTTCTTGAGCGGACTTTTAACCTATTCCCACACAGCAAAATTTTAGACTGGTCCAAATTGAAAGAAGCTACAGACGACAATTTCAAGTTGATGGAATTTTGAATTTTTTCGTCTTTTTGGATAGAAAACATTGTGCATAATGAAGAAATTGCTTGATACAAGCAATTTCTTCATTTTCCACAATGTTTTCCAAAGCTTTTTTCTTGAGGGGCGTAAAAAGGAGGGATTGAGTTGGAATGGGTTAAGCCCCGCTTTATTGGTATATTTGTATCATATTTTTGACATAAAGTTAACCTCATCATGAGGAATGGACCGATCGCTGGCCCCGCCCACTGACTTCGCTGCCCCGCCACTTACTTCACTAGTCCCAACCGATGACACCAACAGGAAGTTCCACTTCCTTATTCAACGCCGCTATTTTGCAAAATTTATGGCCAGTAACATGTAACAAAAAAAAGTAAAAATGAGCTGCTTCAACATGCTGCATTTAGATCGTTTTTGTCACCAATCCAACAAAAATACTTGACACCCATGTCGAAATTCAAAATTAAACTACTTGAAAACAGAACACTTCTACTTCAATGATGAACAAACCGACGTATAAAGCATATTTAAGAGATGGAGAGAATATTTTTGTTTTCATGGAGGTATGAAATGAAAAAAGCTAATCACACTGTATGAATACGCAAAGCGGATTCATATATAAGTGGGATTAGGTTTTTCGGTTCAAACCTCCATGAAAAAAATCCCTTCATTTCTTATAATTTAATAGTATTGAGCGAAAAAAGCAAAAACTTTACAATATTTGATACCTTTTTTGTATGGGACTTTTTTGTGCGAAAGCATACAAAGTCGCTATGTGCTCAAAATTTTGTTCATGGAGTTTTTTTTTTTCGACCAATCAGAACGCCCGATTTCGATAGATGAAACTAAAAGTTAAATCATTAATGATTGAAAAAATGTGTATGTGCCAATTTTTCTTTAGCTTTACTTTGTACATTGAAATTGAAATCAATAGTTTCAAAGATTTAAAATGCTTCGTCTTAGTATAAAGGCTTAATGAAATATTAATTCTGATCTCCTTATGTTCGGCGTTGCTCGTCGCCCGTCAACAATTTTGAGACCAAACCGAAAGACCGAGATATTTTGGTAGTGATAATTTACAGATATCCGCTTTAATAACTGTTAAGGGGATTTAAAGCCACTGATGACGTTGGTCGAAAAACACTTTTGTGACAAAAAAGTAAACAAGAGACAAAATTGTCACACAAAATGTTTTGAATGGCTTCATCAAAATTAGAAAAGTCTCCTAGGAGTAGTTACACGCACAAGAATTTTGACAAAAAGTCTCTTTTTCCACAACATAAAATGCCCATAATATGCGCTAGCATGAAGACAAACAATTGGTGAAAATTTCATCAAAAACGAAAAGAATTGTGGAAGTAGTTGCGCTCACAAGGTAGAGTTAACGCCTACCCAACCGCCAAGCCGCCAAACGCTGACATTTACTGATCTATTCACTAGACTTTTTTAGTATAATATTCGACCAAACCACAAAACCGTGGTACGTTTCTGAAATACGACGATTCAGCAGAAAACACTACCGAAAAGGAAGATAGTGACGAAACGTGGACTACTTGCAGAATGCACAAAGTATAAAATTCTCACGGTCAACAATCTCATAAATTTCGCTAAACAACGATATCTTAACAATATGAACGAGTGCTTATCCGGATAACGTAACGACAATTGTCAAAACTATTGGAAACACGTTAGATTAGCAAGAACAAACTGTCATTTTCTATCCCAATGGAAAATGGTAACGAGAAATTACATTATACGGACAAAGGAAAGGCCGAGTGCTTGAATAACTATTTCTGCTCAATTCCAAATGTTATCCATTCTCAGACGACTTTGCCACAATTCGAATCAAAAACAATCTCAACAATTAATAACATTCAAATTTTTAGAATTGAAATTGAAAGTATAATCGGAACGTTGAATGTTAACAAAGCCTCAGTCCATAACGTCATCAGCCATAGGCTTCTTAAAAACATAAAGCATAGTGTTTCATTTCCTCTGTCAA
The DNA here is from genome assembly GCA_946902895.1 of Fragum fragum. Classification (NCBI taxonomy): domain Eukaryota; kingdom Metazoa; phylum Mollusca; class Bivalvia; order Cardiida; family Cardiidae; genus Fragum; species Fragum fragum. Next base: position 63,269,225 of record OX336369.1, on the reverse strand, counting down.
AATTATTCAATAAGTCAATACAAACTTTCTCAATTCTGTGCAAACAAGCAGTCATAACCCTTTATTAAAAAAGGAGATAAATCTTAACTTGCAACTATCGCCCTATATCATTATCGAGTTGTGTTGGAAAACTTATGGAACGATGTTTCTATAAGCACCTTTATATTCATTTTGACTTTAATCATTCATTATACGCAAAACAGTCAGGATTTTTGAAAGGCCATTCCACCATTCAACAATTGCTTGAGATATATCCCCAAATTGTTTCGTCCATAGACTCCAAACAAAATTTGTGCATGATATTTTTAATATTTCAAAAGCATATGACAGAGTCTGGTACAAATGATTATTTTTAAACTTAATCAGCTAGGAATACAAGGGTGTCTTTTAAATTGGTTCAAAGATTATCTGTCAAATCGTTCTCAATTATATCTGTCAAATCGTTCTCAATTAGTCATTGTCAACACTACCAGGTCAAGGTCGGTGTCAATTAATGCTCACGTCCCCAGGGCTCTGTGCTTGGTCCTTTGCTTTTCTTGCTTATGTCAATGATATTTATAAAAATCTTTAAGTATACCACGTTCGCAGACGACACCTCTATCGCTTGTTCTGCAACACATATAGCTGACATTGAAGGTATTCTAAATCATGGTTTATTGATAATATCGAATTGGGCAAAACAATGGCTTGTAACTTTTAATCCCACGAAAACTGTTGCAATGCTTTTCACGAAGTAAAAAAACCCCAAACAAAACAAAACAAAACAACAACAACAAAAACAATCCAATTACCGGATCTTCTATTTGATGACGTCAGCATAAATTCTGTAGAGAGCCGTAAACACTCGGGAGTAACTTTAAGCAAAAACGGGACATGGAATCAACACGTCAACAATTTATCCAGTTCAGCTTATAAAATACAGGGAATAATGAGATTCTTAAATTTCAGGTTAAAAAGAGATTCCCTTAACCAAATTTACATTTCAATGGATTGTGTCCAGATTATCTCACAGACATTATTCCTTATAGTGTGAATGCTAGAACTTACTATCCTCTTCGCAACGCTCATCATATCGACATGATAACTTGTCGAACAGACTTATTCGCTAAATCATTTTTCTCGTCTGCAGTTTCATTTTGGAACGATCTCCCAGACGATCTCAAGTCAGTTCGGCCCATCTCTTTATTTGAATATTACATTTTGCGAATATTTTCAGTTTCCCCTGTCCCAGAGTTTTAATCCATTGGTCAGCGTAAATTATCTAGTATTCACGCACGGTTCCACAATAAGTGTAGTGATTTGAATTATAATCTTTTTACAAACCATATCTCTCTGGATGCTTTTTGTAGATATAGACGCGCTGTTGAAGATGCTGAGCACTATATTTTCAAAAGCGTTCTATATTCAACATTTCGACATAAGTGCAGTCTGATCTTGGTTTTCACCTCCTGCTTGTCCCCTTTCATTCAGAGTTGTTTAAATAATCAACTTTTAAAAGGAATATTGACCCCCGTTACAACCTTAAAGTGCTGTCAGTCCTTTGATTTCAAAGCAATTTTAAATCTTCGTGACAATAAGAACGTTGAAGTCATGATCAAGGCTAATATACTATTTCATGAGTATGCATTTATCGTATAGAAGACAGTGGTCCTAGCATTTAGGCAGTCCGTAACCAATTGTTTGTCAGCGCAGTATATCATTCAACCAAGCAAAACCAATGAAAAAGCTTAAGAGCGTCAACAAAAAAGCTTTTATTCAAGAATTCGTTGAGAGAGCAGTTTAAGGTTTTCTTTGTGTGAGTCTATTACCAAAATAAAAGTGTTAATGAGCCTCGCAAAGAAAAATCACTTATCTTATCGCATCAAAATAGTTTCGAGGAAACTAAGGCTTGTCGAAACACAAACATTCTTTTAAAATCTTAAACAAGCTGTAGTATCAACGTTCAAGTTGCCACAACAACAAAAATGTCCATATAAATGTCATTGTTGGAGTTCAAGGTTCTCTTCCGGTCCAAATAAATACTTTGAATGGTATTTTGATTCTTTGATTATCCACCGCGATATGTAAATGGTCACTTTCGACTATCATTTTTGAAAACCTGTAATTATCACAAAGAGATACATATCGTGTATCGTTAAAAATATACATGTTAACAGGAACTATACCAAAACTAAAATTAGTAGTTAGAGTACGTATGTAAACGTTTCGTATGCTTCTTTTTATGCTAATACTCCATGCACACAAACAGACAACCCCCACCACCCCCACACACGTACACACACACAAAAAGAAATAACACGCCAGTATAGCTGGTTAGAAAACCAAAGTTTAAAAGAATAAGATATGAAACTAAAATGGACATTTAATAATAATAATAAAAAAAAAACAACACATACTCGATTTATTAAGTTTTATAATGGAAAAAGAAAAAAAAAAAGAAAAAAAAAACGAAAACTGCATAAAAACATATAAAAATTCACACTTAATGTTGAAGGCATGTGATGATTTTTTAGTTAATTTGTCTGGTTTTGTCGGTTTAATCAAAGAGTCTCCTCGACCGTCAAAATCCATTTAACTTTGCTTAATTGTTTTCAATTTCCTGCACAATATGCCTGATTTAAAGTCCAATATTTCAAACATAATCCGCCTGTGTTAATGATATCCCTACAATTGTATAAACGCTAAAGCTATTCTGGATTCGTTTCCTACGAGAAGTATGGATCAAATTTTATGCAAGGAATGGAGTATTCTGCTAGCAGTTCTCGTGTCAGAAATGTCTCGTACCTTTTACAATTACGGGGGCCTGTTTTGTAACGTATCTAGAAACTTCGATTGTTGAATCTTGCGTACTTATCTTGAAAGATTCTTCAAATTACGAATCTTTTATCACGCCCTCTGAACTCCGACAAACTAGTTTGACTGAGGTAGCGTACGGCATAAGTTTGATACAATATGGACAGGGACTTAACCCTTTCCCACTCATTCTCGCTTTTTAAGCCCCTCAAGAAAATGACTTTGAAAAACAACGTGGATATTGAAGAAATTACTTGTTATAAGCAATTTCATCGATGCCCACAATGATAACAGAGATTTTCTTAATCTCACCAACTTAAAATTGTCGTCTTCAACTTCTTTCCATTTGGACCAGTCTAAAATCTTATAGTTTTCGGAAAGATTAAGACAAATCATTTGTGGGCGTCATAAACGTCGTAAATACGGGTCAGATAACTTGCAGTTATAACGTTTAAATAGCTCGCAAACGAAAATGTTTTAGAATAATTCCAAAGGTCGTAACAATGATTTGAATGGTCAATCAATATTTTAGCTCACCTGAGCACGAAGATATTTGATCGTCCTCTGTCCGGCGTCCGTCATGCGCCGTGCGTCGTCCGTGGTGTGTCAACAATCTTAAAATGACATCTCCCAAACCCCATGGGCGGATTTTAACCAAATTTTGAAGGAATGTTCTTTGGGTGGTGCCCTTTAGAAAATTAATTGAAATCCGTTAAAAACTCTGGTTGCCATGACAACAATAGTGAAATTATAATAAAAACTTTAAAAATTATCTCCTCCTGACCCAGAAGGCGTAGAGCCTTGATATTTGGCACGAAGCATCAGTACAATGACCTTTTTCAGAATTGCTAAAATCATCACTCTAGGGTTCCAAGGGACGGAGCCCCAAGGGGGGGGGGGGGCTTATATAGAAATAAAGAAGGATCTTCAAAGCGACATCTCCTCCCAAACCATCGGGCGGATTTCAACCAAACTTGACAGAAATGTTCCTTGGGTGGTCCCCTGCAAAAATTGTAAAAAGAATTGAAATCCGTTTAAAACTCTGGTTGCTATGGTAACAAATTTGAGTCTTGATATTTCCCATGAAGCAAGAGTACATTGACCTCTTTCAGAATTGCTAAAATCATCATCCTCGTTTCTCCAGAGGCGGCGCCCTTTAAAAATTGCTAAAAGAATTGAAATCTGTTAAAAACTCTGATTGCCATGGTAACAAAACTGAAATTTAAATAGAATCTTTAAGAATTATCTCCTACTAACCCAGAGGGCCTAGATTCTTGAAATTTTGCATGAAGCATCAGTAATTGACCTCTCTCTGAATTGCTAAAATCATCGACCTCGGGCCCCCAGGTACAAGGCCCGAGGGTGGGGGGGGGGGGGCTTATATAGAAATAAATAAGGATTTTTAAAACGACATCTCCTCCCAAACCACTGAAACCTTTGGTTGCTATGACAACAAAGGTAAAAACAAGAGTAAAATTGAAAAAAAAAAAAAAAAAAAAGAGAATGAAAATGAATAAATAAAAACAAAATCTCCTCCTGACCCAGGAATTGATGAATCTTGAATTTTGCATGAATACGTTGACCTCTTTCAAAATTGATAAAATTTCAGGGCAAAAGGGTGATAAGGCTAAAATAGAAATAAAGAAGGCAACCCTTTCAAAACTATTTGGCCAATTTAAAACAAATTGGGCAGAAATACGTTAGTTTGTCCCCTTTTAATAATTACTTAAATATTTGAAATCGGTTGAAAGCATTGGTTGGCATGGTAGCATAAGTTGGTTTTAGTTAAATGTTAAAGGAAGTCTTCTCCAAACCCTGTTTGTATTAGGCCTCGAAGAGAAAAAGACCCTTATCTGAGGTGAGCGCCAGGGCCACTGGCCCTCTTGTTTATTGAGAGTGGTGACCGCCTGTCGTAAGATAGTGTTTTAGTTTCAAAATTTTATAGGGCTTCAGGACTTTTATTAGTTCGAAAATAGTCTAATTAGCTTTTCGAAAAGGTTCTTTGACAATCCTGGTCCTATCAAGTGTTTAGGAAAACACTATTTAAGAAAATGACAATTTTTGTTATGCAATCTCGTTTTTGTGTTCCTTTGTTTGCTTCTTAAAAATACTGCTATAGTAGGTAGTGAAATATTAATCATGAAGTGTATCGGAAATGTTTGTTTATAATCCTGACATTTTTTACTGCCAAGCTAGGAGCTTGCCTACTCTAGTTGACATAAATAAAATAGTGTCGACGCGCGCAAAGTTCGCTGTGTTCAATTGACATATCGCTGGTTCCGCCTACGTACTTTTGACATGAGGTTCTACTTAGATATTAAACGGCGTTACATGGCCATCAACTTGTAACAAAAAGTAAAAAAGTTGGTTGGCGACCTAAACTCTGATAAGCTGTATTTACGACGTGTTTTTCGCCAAACCAGCAATAAATTTTAACATAAATGTAGACCAATGTCGGAGTTCAAGGTCTACTTCCGGTCTAATGTATGAATTGATCGGTATATCGATTTTCTTATTTACAGTCGCGTTCAATCAATTACGTGCATTGTCATTTCATTGTTTAAACTGTAATTCGGTGGTAAATTCTTTTTTCCGTTTTAAGTATCTTTATGCACATTCGAAGCTGAAATCGTATGGACAAAATGACCTATGTGGATACTGGATTCCAACAACTGTTCGATTATCACAACCAAACTGTTGAAAACGTTTTTGTTGTGGGTGTTAAACTATACAAAAATAAGTTTAATTGTGTTCAGGTTAACTCTTAATACCTTAAACCCCTGTCACACTAGGGTGGCGATCCAACGCCGCTCCCACGACAATCCAAAAATTTCCAGAGCGCTGTTAGGACGTCGTGACATCGCCATGATCGCTGCGGGAGGGCAGTGGGAGCGCCGTGCAGTCGCGTAGAGCGGTGAGGGACGGCGCGCACTTTGAACATGCACAAAAAATCGCCTTGGGAGCGCGGTGTGGTAAGTGCGCAGTATGATCGTCGGGCGGTCGCCTTAGCCGCGCCACGAGGTCTCCTACAACGCCATAAGAGCGCCGCGACACCGCGATGTGAGCGCAGTCAGAGCGCCATGGCAGGCAATGGCTCATGCACGGCGACTATACTACGCTCTTGTCGCATCCCCTGCGTCTCTACTGCGCTCCTACAGTGTCTCAAGCGCACCGGCAGCGCAGTGCAATCGTCGTGAGAGCCTAGTGCACGCTCCGTGACGTCTCCATGAGCGCGGTAGAAGCTCTTTAGAAGTGCAGTCAATCGCCGTAGGAACGCGATACATCGCCGTAGAATCGTCGAAGGAACGCCGTAGGAGAGCCGCAGCATCGCCGTGTATCTCTATTTTCCCGAAAATTATTGATGTTTTCCGGCGATCCCACGGCGCTCTGAAAAATGCTAGAGCGCCGTGCAATCGCAGTGCAATCGCTGTGTAGTGTGACAGGGCTCTAAACAAACACCATTGTACGTTTGGTGAAGACAGATTTTGGTTCGTCTATTGGCTTTTATACATCTATAGGTACAATAATTAATAACACGGATCGTCTGTTAAAGTAAAGCATGACCCAATTCGGCGATACGAAAGCTAGTTTTATTACGACATCCCATCGCAGACGTATAATTACTAATTACGAATATTGCCAATAACCAACACCTAGCGCTCATTTATTGAAGTGATTCGCCATGGTGTTGGTTTATACGTTCGGTCATGAAAGTAGCCCAATGGGAATGGCCTTTATTAAGGCAGATTTGCGTCCATGATCAATTTATACAGAGCAATCTTAGTTTCTGTAAGAGACTCACTAGGACGTTAAAGGGGAGATGATGTATTAACCCTTTCCTGTTTAATCCCTGGCTTTTACGTCCCTGTGATTTTATACATGAGAAATCATTGTGGGAAAAGAAGAAATTGCTTGTTACAAGCAATTTCTTCTTTTCCGACAATGTTTTCTACCCTGGAGGTTGGTTACTTTTCAAATTGCATGCACTTTTACTTGTCGCCTGAAACTACTTTCAAATTGGACAAGTCTTAAATTTTGAATACAAGGAAAGGGTTAAAAGCGAAACCAAGCTATCCAAAGTAGGAACATTCAATTCGGGATAAAAAGAATCAAATTTGATGAAAACTGAATTAACCTATATCAAATGAGAATAAACGGTGGTATATAGGTGCATGTGAGATCTTTTTATTTTGTTTGATCTATCTCGTTCCCACGAGATAATTTTTCTTTTTTATCGAATAAACAAAGTTTATGTCGGACATGGCCATCCCCCGCCGTAAAAGCTTGATAGTAAACTGAAGCCAGTTAAATTTAGGCTTTTTGTGCACTGCATCTCTTGTCAATGAGTTCGATAATAGCTATCATACTTTCAGAGATATGCTCTGGACAAAATCTAAGTCTTAAAAACAACAAAGGGCAATAACTCAAAAATTATGCAAGAAAGGGTTGTGGGTCTTGTGCACTGCACTTCTCCTGAACGAGATCTATCTACCTATGAAGTTTCAAGTTAATAGCTATTATACTTTCAGATATGCTCCGAGAAAATCTTAGTCTTTAAAACAACAAAGGGCAATCACTCCAAAATTATGCAAGCAAGAGTTACGCATTACATTTCTCCTGATCGAGATCTATCTACCCATGAAGTTTCAAGTTGACAGCAATTATACTTTAGGAGATATGCTCTTGACAAGCTTAGTGAGGGAATAACGGAATGACAGAATGACGGAAGGGCGTAAGGACGGAATGACGGACGGAGACCATAACTATATCCCCTTTGCCGAAACGGTCGGGAATAAAAAGTAATCGTTTTAAAAAGCGTTTAGAACACGTTGTTATTTTAAAAAAGAATGAATACGAATTGCTATCTCGTGGGAACAAGATACACAGCCAATGAAAGTCGGTCTCTATGTCGTGCGCACGAGAAAGAAGGTCGTTCCCACGAGAAAATCATCCAACCAATAATAGCTCAAATGAATGAAGACCAAATTTGACTTGCTGTGTATCAAGTTCCCACGAGATAGAAATTATTTTTCCATCTGATTTATGAATAAAAAAGAGAAGAAAAACGTTTTTTACACCCCCCAAAAATGCTATTTTATTGCCTTTGAACAAGATTTTTCTTAACGAGATAGATATAACTAGAAAAAAAAACCTGCACTTGTCACCTCTATACAATCGTTGTATACAATTCAATAATGTGCATCTTCATCTGCACCCCCTTCGCACCCCCCCCCCCCCCAAATGTATACAATTAACCTCTTTTGTTAAGGTTTGTGACATCATGCTTGCAAAATTGCACGAATCCCAAATTCAAGCCCTCTCCACATGGAACCGTTTTCTTAAAGAATAGAAAAAATATAGTCATTGAATAAAATAAAAATGAATTTAAAATTTTCGTCATCTGCATCTTTTGAGAGTTTAGGCTCATCATTTGCCGTCTGGTAATGGGTTTAGTAGATATGGTCTTTCATCATTATTCAAGTTAGATAAAAGGGGTAGAAAGTAAAGTTAATTCTAAGTTTTTTAGAGTTATACCAAGTTCATTGTCACAAAATGCAATCTTATCGGTGGATTGTGCAATCATTGGTCGATACACTATAGCATGTTACGGTTTTGATTTCCAGCGGGAATGAAATTTATCCATGATTGCACGTTAACATGCGCTCGAAGCGACACTCCTTAAGACAAACGATTGATTTGGAGAGACCATTCCTGCGATATTGAGAATAACTGTTAGTAAATTAAAAACTGAAAAAAATATGAATCACATCAATCTACTGTACCCAAAATAACATTTTCTCTGTATTAGAAAAAGTGTTAAACTATGTACAAATTGTATTAGTCAAATATTTTTTTGTTCTGTTCTGTTCCGTTCTATAAAGTAATACAATACTTGTTCATGTTTATATTGTTTGTCACGAACAAAGCTCCAATTATTGAAAATGACATCAGCCTAATTACTCGAAAATTGTGAGAGAAATCCTTTATTAATTACAATGAGATCAATTCTTCATTTCAACAATTTTTTAACTTTTGCATAAATCATTAGCTGCACGATCGCAGAATTGTCTATAACAAAACCTGTAAGATACTTTGATGTGAAAGCGCCCAAAGTAGAAATATGATATAGTTGAATACCTGCCACATTATCAATTTATTGCAAATAGACAAAGCAAGCGTTCGGTTGAGAAAACCAAAAGTTTTTTGCTGATTTGATAGCTGTCAATAAAATTGTTGCCGTCGCACTGAGCCGAGGAGTTTTTGTAAAGATAGATTATATTATAAAAATACTCTCCGACATTTACAAACGTTATCTTGCATGATTTATGACCAGTAACATGAAACAAAACAATTGCTTTGTTGGAGACGTAAATGTTGTAACTATAGCTTGAATAAGCTGTAGTTGTGTCGTTTAAGTTGACAAACCAACTGAAATGCTTCACAAATATGTCGAATTTCACATTTTACGTCCGGTTTCTGATTTGATTGGACGTATTTTCTCTGATTCGCAGCCGCGATTGGTCCATTGTTCAGTCATGCGTAGATCAAGAACGGAATCCGGAGTTTGGACCCCTTATATTCTTATCAAAAATGTGGTTATCAGGTTGGGAATCCGAAATCAAAATATATCATGAAAAGCTCATTTAAATAAGACCTCCCCCACCTTCTTAGATCCTCGCATGAAATACGACTTTTCCAATATAAACAACAGCAACAAGACAAAAATATATAAAGCCGAGTAGTGTTTCGGCACGGTATAGTCACAACTCGGTATTGCTTAACAATGCGATTTGAAGCGTTTTAGCTTTAGGCATTCTTCGTTGCTTTTCATTTCCATTCAAAAGAGTTTAAATAGAAAAGTTGTGTCATCGAGAGTTCATTATACGTAAGGCCTGTGCGATTTTAAAGATAAATTACATATTGCTAACTATTTACTGCATGTAATTTTTATGATTGAAAAACAAAAACAACCCAAATTTATATACGTATATTTATAAACACATATACTTACATATAAACAACAAGAGGCTAAAAGACAGGCGGCCATCTATCGGAGTATTTTTGATAGAGGTAGACCGCATAAGTCCGATGCTTTGTGGCTAGCAAAGCGTCAGCTTTGATAGCATTACTTAACAGACAAAATTTTGAGGTCTGTTGAAATTTTAGACAGGTCAAATTTAAAAGAAGTTGCAGACGATAATGAAAGTTGGATGCAGTCTCAAATGAAACCATCCTGTTTGGTAGAAAATATTGTGGAAAAAGGAGAAATTGCTTGTTACAAGCAATTTCTTCTTTTTCCACAATGTTTTCTCAAATATAAAACACAGTGACGTTAAATCTCGGGTTTGTACAGGAAAGGGTTAAATAAATATTGTTGATCTTTTCAGTAGCTAGTCTGGCTATAATTTTCACCAGAGGTAAAATGGTTAGATTTTCAAGAGTTTTTTTTTTTTAAGAAGAAACCCGTCATCGACAGGATGCCCTGGTCACATAATCAATTTACAGTGGAACTAGTTTTTTTATGATCTGTACAAGAGTGGCTTGATATTTATCAAAGTCGATCGACAAGCAATCACAAATCGCACAACTAACGAGCATCAAAAGCACAATAAACTAACTTCGATTAATCCATCATTATAAAGAGGTTACTCTAGTGAATTGGCGATTGAATCCCTTAAAGCCATTCCCACACAGCAAAAATTTAGACGGGTCCAAATTGGAAGATCTTGCACACGATATTTAAAGTTTATGAAAGTTCAGATTTGTTTAACTTTCATGGTAGAAAACATTGTGAAAAATGAAGAAATTGCTAGTCACAAGCAATTTTTTCATTTTCCAAAGCAGTTTCGTCATTTCTCACAATGTTTTCCCGCTTGCTTTTCTTGAGAGGCGTCAAAACGCATTATTGTGTGGGAATCGGTAACGTAGTTGTATTACTATCCAATAAGCACTTTTATTAAAATTTTTTATCCTTGTTGAAAGTCTGTCAGGAACTATTATTTAACCAATTCTCTGTCCATATTAGAAAAAAATAAGATGACGCCAACTAGCATTTCACCTTATTTTCTATCTTTTCATTTACATGTATAATGTGTGTTTTGTTTATTCAATTTCCAACAAACTATTTGCATGACAGTCAATCAGAACACAATCTCTTAGTACTGTAGTGGAATTTTAGTAATGGTTCGCACATGATTTCTCTAGCTCGGGGTCTGTTTGATGAAACACATGACTTACCAAAGAGGTGAGTAGAATAATTTATGTTTTCATTGAGGCATGAACCGAAAAACCTAATCACAATGTATGAATACGCGAAGCGGAATCATACATAAGTGTGATTAGGTTTTTCGGTTCATAACTCCATGAAAACAAAACATATTCTCTTCATTTCTTATAATTAAATGGCATCGAGCGAAAAAGCAAAAACTTTACAATTGTTTTATACTTTTTGCATGGGAATATTTTGTACGGAAGCATACAAAATCACTGCAAGCTATGAATAATTCTTTTCGACCAATCAGAACGCCCGAAAGACAAAACTAAAAATTAAATCATATGACCATGAATCGAGCTGAGCTATTTTAGGATAAACTTGGCTATTTCTAAGTAGCGCTGATCAGTTGTTTACTAGTTATATATAGAGAATATTATGTAAGGATAGTGATATAAAATCTTTTATTTGTTTTAAGCTGCGGAATAATATTTTAAAAAAACCTATTTCATGAGACCGAGGGTCGATTGGAATATCAAAGTGTTCCTTAGTAGCAGAAAAAAGATGTTGTGTCACTATCGTAACTTAGTATTCCATTTATTATATACCTACATTCATGATGATAATAATTAAATATGGCGGACATCGGACATGTTTTATGCGCTGGTCAGCAAAAATATTTTTATTGAGAGGTTTAGAGAAGTATTTGGCACCATTAGACTAATATATCTACTTCATCAACATCGAGAGCCTGCGTCAGATTTATTTTGGTGACTTTGATGCTCTATATTGCTGCAAAATGATGTATCAACCGGTGACAACCCACAACCGGTTTGAAATTTTCCAAGGGCGGGAATCCCGATTCGACGGCGAAAACAAAAACAACCATCAACAAATCGACAAATAAAGGCAAGGTTTTATTCATTCCTCTTCTGATGAGAAGCTAGTAATGCTATTTGACGAACTACGATGCATTCGCACGGAGCAAATGAACTCTAGTTTTAGACTCAATAAATTGGAGCAAGCGTTAACGGGCGTGGGTCAAAAGCTAGGACATATTGACCAAACGACAAAATTTCAGACTGAGTTAATGAAAACTCTAGCCTTCAAATCCATCGATATCGAAGGAAGATCCAGGAGAAATAACTTGATTTTTCGAGGGATCGCCGAAAACAGAGGAGAAAGTTGTTTCCAAATTATTCGTGATCTGATCTCCGATCATTTAGACCTTGATTCTAATGGTATGTACATTGCTAGAGCACATAGACTAGGTAAATTTGACACTAATAGTAGCAAACATCGCCCAATTATTGTGAATTTCCGTGATTACTGTGATACAGAAGACATCATGAGCAGGGCCAACATGTTAAGAGGTACTAGTATTTCCGTAGATTATGACTTACCAAAGGAAATACAAGAGGCTCGATCCCGTCTTTGGCCACTATACAAACAAATGAGGAGAGATGATCCTGATGCTAGGGTACAAATTGTGTATCCAGCCAAGTTATTGAGAAATGGTCGTTTGGTGAAGGATGAGTTAGTAGGGTGGTCGGCTAGTATTAATAAAAGCAGGTTAGATCTGGTGGACAAAATTAGTGGTCATGCAAAACATCAACAAAGTGACAATCGAAATAGGTACGTACCGGCCTCACAGGAAGTACCCACGTACTCAGATCCGATCCGATCACAGTCTATTCCAATACCACAGAGATTCACAAATGAACATTTATTTACTCCAATGTCAGTAGATCCTATCACAACATCCACACAGGTCCATGGTAACCATTATGAACACATACACGAACAAGTTCCCATAAATAAGAGTGAACAAGTGCGATCTGATCCGGATCCATGTCCCAATCCTCTGTTACATTTCAGGAGTATGATGCAAGGTGTAGTGGATGATACTCAATTTGTCGGTCCGTCTGGGCTGTCGGAGTCGTTGCCATTCAGTAAAATTGATGATATTCAATTTGCCGGTCCGTCTGTGCAGTCAGTTTCATTGCCGCCCAGTGAATTTACAGTCAGTAAAAAGAATGATACACCATTAGTCGTTCCGTCTGTGCAGTCGGTGTCGTTGCCACCTGGTGAAATTACGGTTAACACTAGTGATAATACACCATTCGTCGGTCCGTCTGTTTCGTCGGTGTCGTCTGTTCCGTCGGTGTCGTTGATATCCAGTGAAATTACAGTAAGTGCCAAGTTAAATGATATAAGCGATACGATTTCAGTCCAATCCGAGCAGGCTCATTTACCACACGAAAACAGTCAGTCATTCTCCTCAATTCTAGTTAGTGAAATAGGCACAAACACAGGTACTGCTACTAGTTCACACAAAAATCCCACACAAACTAGTGACTCGAATACTACAGACACTACATGTACAACTGATAAATCCCCCGTGCGTGGCAGGGCACGTACTTCACGTGCAGTAGCTCGGTCAGAAAGAAGGTCGGAATCCGCTCGTCCGCACAAACGTAATGCGAGCGTTACTAAAAATAAACATTGTGTTTTTCCCGAAGCCCAAAATACACCATTGAATGCTGAGGGATTTCCAAAAACTATAAATAACGCAAACAGTGTCTCGGTTGAGCAGACCGTTAACCCTTAGTCAAACACCCAGAAGGTCGCGCTACGTTGTGCTCTCTTGAACGTACAAGGTTTAAGTACAAAACGTATGAACAAACTATCCTCTCCTGAGTTGAAAAACATTTTTGAAAACAATGACATTGTGCTTTTCACAGAAACTTGGTCCAATGAGTTTTCTGATTTATATGTTGAGAATTTTGATTGTTTTGCTTTGCACAGGTCCGAAAATAAGCAAGGTAGTAAACGATCATCTGGTGGTGTTATCGTATATGTTCGAAATGAATTTGTAACTGAAGACTCTTTAGTGTTTGAGAGCTCCGATGATATATTGTGCATAAAAATTAGTAAAACTGTTTTAGGTCTATCTGATGACTTATTTGTATGTTTATGCTATGTTATTCCAGAAAACAGCAGTAGACAAGATCTTGTGGATGTCCACACATATGACAGATTTCTCGAATTCATTTCTTCACTTGATGTTCATGATAATAATATTTTAAATTTTGTTCTGTGTGGTGATTTTAATTCACGCACCTCTGAATTACCAGATTTTGTCCCAGATGACAATTTTTCAATAAACAGTGTTTTGCCTGACAATTATTCTATCGATAGTAGCTTAATTCGCATTTCGCAGGATAAGGGTCGTTTAAACAGTAACGGTACCATGTTACTAGAGCTATGCAAACAGACTGGTTTTCGCATGCTTAACGGTCGAACTGGCAGTGACAAAGGTATAGGGCGCTACACGTTTGTTGGTGCCAGGGGTTCGAGCGTAGTTGATTATGTCATAACATCACAGAATATTATGTCTAGAATAGATTCATTTCATGTGCATGATCCTAATATTTCATCTGACCATTGTTTAATTGATTTCAGCCTATCATTTAATAAAGATATGAGTGGAAACGATAATAAAAGCAGCAGTAATGAGAGAATTACACATGTCTATACTTGGGATAAAGACAAGCAATCTCTGTATAAGGAACGACTTGCATCGCCTGATACTCATGATAAACTAGTTGATTTACAAAATAGTATCGAGTCATGTTCTTGTAAAAGTGATATTGATTCTTGTATATCTTAATTTTCGATGGTAATCGATGCAGTTGTTTCTCCTCTTTTTAAACGTAACATTAAATCAAGTAAGAAAGAAGAACACAAAAATGTTAATGACACTGATAACAATAGAAATAAATGGTATAGTGTAGAATGTAAAGAAAAGCGAAAAATATTTCATTCGGCTTTAAATCGCTATAGAAGAAACAAATCAGATTTCAATAGGTCAGTTATGACAAACAAAGGTTCAGAATATAAGAAATGTGTAAATAACGCTAGACTTCAACATGACAGAAATGAAACACAAAAATTACTCACTGCAAAACAGAAAAATGCAAAATTATATTGGAATATGCTGAAAGGTCTTGTGGCATAAAAACATCTAATATACCAATTGACTCCTTCGAACAATATTTTAAGAGTGTCAATAATCCGAGTGATCCATTCTTTACCCCAGATGAAGATGTTCTTCATTTTATAGAACGTTATGAAAAATATGAATTTGATGTGATGTTCGATGAATTGAATTTACCTTTTACGCAAGATGAAGTAAATAAAGCTATTAATCAATTGAAAAGTGGCAAGTCCGCTGGTCCTGATTTGTATCCTAATGAGTTTTTTATACATGGTAAAACTACTTTAGCCCCTTACCTACTACCCCTATTTAATAAAATTCTTGAAATCGGTTATTTCCCTGATTCTTGGTCCGAAGGGTTTGTCATACCATTACACAAGAAAGGCAGTATAAACGAAGTAAACAATAATAGGGGAATCACATTACTAAGTACCCTTGGAAAACTTTTTACTCGTATCTTAAATAATAGGCTATGTTCTTGGGCAGAGGAATATAATGTATACATTGAAGCTCAAGCAGGATTTAGAAGTCAAATGGGTACCATAGATAACATATATGTCTTACACGGTCTGATAAATCATATGCTAAATAACGACAAAAAACTTTTTTGTGCCTTTATAGATTTTTCGAAGGCCTTTGATTACATAACAAGGGACAATTTATGGCTTAAACTTATAAAACTTGGAGTAAGGGGGAAAATTTTGAATATTATTAGATCCATATATGGTAACGTTAAGTCACGTGTAAAGTACTTAAATGAATTAAGTGACAGTTTTGAATGTACACTAGGTGTCCGACAAGGTGAATGTTTATCACCTTTTCTTTTTTCTATGTTCCTGAATGATTTGGAAGATATGTACACTGCAAATGGTGCTAATGGGATCGACATTTATATGTTTAAACTTTTTATGATTTTGTATGCCGATGGTATTGTTTTATTTGCAAATAATTCTCAAGAGTTGCAATCTAATCTTGATTTATTGTACCAGTACTGCGATAGATGGAAACTGTCTGTTAATGCTTCCAAAACCAAGGTCATGGTCTTTAGAAAGGGGGGTAGGCTAGTTAACGATCTTGTGTTCAGATATAATGGCAGTGAAATCGAAATCGTCGACAAGTTCGTATATTTGGGTTTGGTATTCACAACAGGTGGTTCTTTGGCTTTAGCTCAAAATACTCTTGCAGGCCAATCATTAAAGGCAATTTTTAAATTAAATAAATACCTATACAAATTCACAAATATATCTGTTCAACATAAATTAGAATTATTCGATAAATTGGTCCGTCCTATTCTTAATTATGGGTGTGAGATATGGGGTTTTGCCGTGGGCGATTCCTTAGAGAGGGTTCATCTCCAATTTTGCAAGCGTTTATTGGGTGTCAAAAAATCAACCCAAAATGATTTTATTTACGGTGAACTAGGGAGAATGCCTTTGATTACTTCTCGTTATACATCAATTATAAAATTTTTGTTAAAAATCATGAATACAAAACCCCCAAAATACATATATATTGTTTATCAGGTTTTGCTTAGGGACTTACAAGACAACCCTCGATGTAAAAACTGGTGCTCACTCTTAAGGGATACATTGTTCACTCTAGGTTTTCCGGACGTATGGCATTCCCAAACTGTTGGCGACGCGAAAATATTTCTTGCTTTGGTTAAACAAAGGATCAGTGATCAATTTTTGCAGGGTTGGTGTGGACGTCTAAACGATTCCAGTCGAGCAACATTCTATAGAACAATAGCCGATTTTCGTTTCCAACCATATCTTAATATATTACATGTAACAAAATTTAGGAAAAGTTTGTCTCGTCTTCGTGTTTCCTCACATAGACTCTGTGTGGAAACAGGAAGATGGAACAAGCCGACACAAACCCCATTAAATGAGCGCAAATGTTCAATATCTAGTAAATTGGAAGATGAATATCATTTTGTTATGGAATGTGAAATAAATAAACATCTGAGAAAAGAGTTCTTGCCAAAATTCTACTGGAATAAGCCAAATATGTTTAAATTCATAGAACTTGTTAGCAGGACAGATAAATCAATTGTGCAAAAACTTAGTTATTTTGTTCTAAAATCATTTGAACTAAGAAATGATGTACTCTATAACAGGAATTGATTACATAATTATATCTATTTTGTATCAAACATTATTAGATTTCACGTAAATGTCATATTATCATGTGCCGTACTATTAGTATGTGATTGTTTTATGTGGCCAGTTTTGCTTTGTTATATGTCCAAGATCATGATCCCAATGGTCCCAATGAGAAGTTCTTTATTTACATGTTTTAAATAGAAAATGCTGGTTATCATTTTGGCTTGACATATAAATTATACGGTTGATATTTTATTTTATTCTCAATGGAAGTGCCTTAACTAGACGCTTCTTATCTGAATGATTCCAATGGAAAATGCTGGTAATCCTTTTGGCATGATAATTTATACACCAATATTTCCTTTGTCTATTCATAAGCAATTTTAAACGATGAATAATGTTTTTTCTTTCTTCAATGGTGTCAACAAATCAAAAGTGAATCCTGTTCATGCATCCTCAGTTATACTTGCCACTTTCGTTTTCGCATATGGCAAGTTTAACAAAGGTGGATACAGTTTTGACAATGTCTAATTCCCTTCTATATGTAATTTGTACACTTGTCTATGTAATTACGTCCAAAATGTCCGTCATATTGTATTGTTTTGTATGCTGTATTGTTTAATCCTCATGGGTCAACGCCCTTCTGGATATTTGCTAATAAACTATAAACTATAAACTATTCATTAAGTAAATCGATCAAATGACGAAGAAAATCTGTATTTCCTCCAGTATTTTCCTTCTTCTTACACATTCTGATTACGTTTATCCACATTATGACGTCATCTACAGAATGAAAATGACGTCATCTTAGACTACCTTATATGGAACCGTATTTGACACTATCAGACACTGATTTTTTTTCCTGACGTGTCCGATTTTGTTTGTATGGATTGTATATACTTACTAGAAACTGTTTAACCCATTCCAACACAGCAAAATTTTAGACTGGTCTAAATTGAAAGAAGCTTCAGACGACAATTTCAAGTTGATGAAATTTTGAATTTTTCCGTCTTTTTGGATAGAAAACATTGTGGATAATGAAGAAATTGCTTGATACAAGCAATTTCTTCATTTTCCACAATGTTTTCCAAAGCTTTTTTCTCGAGGGGCGTAAAAAAAAGGGATTGAGTTGGAATGGGTTAAGGTATTTATCATAAGTAAAATACCGAATAAATGTGTCTGTCTTAAAAAAACTCTCAGAAATTGTGCTAGAAAAGCCCCGATTTCTAGATAAAGATTTTTAAGTACCGGTTTTATTGTGGCTGTATTATATTATATTGGCTATAGGATATGACAAGACTTTTTCAAAGACTGCTCTTTGAAGTTAATCTACTTTGCTCGTTATTATCGGATTTACGATCAGTCTTTTGTATCACAGAAAAGATCAAAAAGCTCTGGAATTAGTTCTGCGATATCACTATTAAATTGCAAAACCCATTCTAGAAGAACGTTACATAAATTTCAATTTTTCTTCTTGCAATGCTCTCGTGATGGCTGTTAACCCTTTCCATTTTTTCAAAATTTAAGACCAGTCAAATTTTAAGAAGTTGCAGACAACAATCAAAAGTGGGTGCGGTTTGAAAAGTAACGAACCTACACGTTAGAAAATATTGAGGGAAAAGAAGAAATTGCTTGTGACAAGCAATTTCTTCTTTTCCAACAATGTTTTCTCAAGTATAAATTCACAGGGACGTGAAAACAAGGGATTGCAAAGGAAAGGGTTAAGTAGAAATTGACCAATCACGGCTGTCAATCAAGGAATCAATAGACCAATCGAATCATTCAATCAGCCCGGAATTGCGATTTGAACTCCAACATTGGCCGCCATTTCTGGGAAACATTTTGTTGATACGGCGACTTAAACGTCGTAACTGCAACTTATCCAAGCTGTGGTTACGACGTTTAGGTAGCCAACATACCATTCTACTTTTTTGCTTCATGCTAATGGCTATATTTTTCTTTGAAAAAAAAAGAACGCTATATAAAATCGAACGGGACTTCTTGTCGGAGTCAGTTGGGGTGACCAAAGGAGTAAGTAGGCGGAGCCAGTGATTATTCATTAAACCCCCCCCCCCCAGATTAAGGATACTAGACAACTACATTTGACCAATTGCTGGCCCCGCCCAATGACTATGCTAGCCATGCCCACTGATCCCGATATTTTGAAAAATGAATGACCAGTAACATGCATCAGGAAGTACAACGGTTGATTGGCGACATAAACGTTGTAACTACAGCTTAATTAAGCTGCACTAGCCGTTTAGATATAGCTACAATACTGTTGAAAGTGGCTTTCAACCATCAAATCAATCAATCAATAAACCAAACAACAAATCAATCAATCAACCAGTCAACCACTCAATCAACTAATCAATTAACTAGTCAATCAATTAATCGTATCAAATACAAGTGTTTTTACCCATTCCAACATAACCCCTCCTTTTTACGCCGCTCAAGAAAAAAGCTTTGGAAAACTTGGTGGAAAATGAAGAAATTACATGTTACAAGCAATTTCTTCAATTTCCACCATGTTTTCTATCACAAAAGACGAAAAAATTTAGAATTGCATCAACTTGAAATAGCCGTCTCCAACTGCTTTCAATTTGGACCAGTCTAAAATTTTGTTGTGCGGGAATGGGTTAAAGTAGAGAACATGTTAGAACTTGAGCCAAGGTTATAAATTTGTTTTGTATTCAAATGAGAATTTACTGCATCTTCAAATTTTGCCGCTGTCATAGCGCAGTCAGTAGCGCATTAGACTCCAATCTTCAATCATGGGATGTCATGGTTTGATCCCCGGCGGCACATATTCTTTCCGACATTTGTCTGTCACCAGCAGGTGGGTAATCGTTAACCTAAGCGGGGTAGCAGCTGGAGGCTAGGAAAGGATGTAGTGGTAGGTGCTTCATCCGCTGCGATATGACTGAAATACTGTTAAAAGTGGCGTTAAACCCCGATCAATCAATCAATCATTCACTCAATCAATCAATCAGCCAAACAAACAAACAAACAATCAATCAACCAATCAATAACTTCAAATTGGATTAACAATTACACGTTTGCTTTCAACCTATTACAATACAATACAAAAACATTTAATTGCTTTGCACACATGGCAATATACAAGTTACAAACAATACGAACGTCAACATGATGTAGGAGAAAGTGAGCGAAGAAACTATATTACCTATGACTTGTTAAAATTTCTAGGTGTCTTTAATTATTAGCCTCAAATATAAATTTTGCCAAGTTAAAAATGATTTTCCTGTTTTTAGATGACATAAGGTTTGCAAACTTACTGAGATTCTTCCATCTACAGAAATAAGGTTTTATGTACTGATTGCGGATGTTGTGGTAAAAAGGTCAAACTAATAAAAAGTGAAATTCACTTTCAACGGAATTTTGTTTACATAATTTACAGATACTATCTTTATAAAGTACATTTTGATATCTTCCTTTTTCAATTTCTCAATCGTGGGATGCTATTCTAAAACGAGAAAGGGCAGTTTTTAATTTTTTATCAGATATGAAGCTTAAATAGGATTCTTGTACGAATGAGTGCTTAAACATACTGTAATATTTTAGACGAGATGAGTTGTTAATGTCAGAGTACCATGATTGATAAAATTGGTCAAATATTTACTGTTTAATGAGACTGAAATTAATTGTTTCTTGTCTTTGATTGATCCACATATCGTGAAAACCTAGTGATTCCAGGAGCTTTTTGAGATGAAATTATTATAGGTGTGATTTTATTTGCGTCATCTTGTGCATATTAAAACTTGTTTAACAACACTCTTTTCTGCTAGTTGTACACTGTAAAAAAATCCCGTAAAACTTTACAGTAAAAAAACCGGCAGCTGGTTTCCAGGACAATCCCGTAAAATTACGGTGATAACAGTAACACACGAACCGTAATTTTACGGGATCTTTCCTGGAAACCAGCTGCCAGGTCTTTCCCGCAAAATAATGGTTAATGTGTTACGGAAATCACCGTAATTTTACGGGATTTGTCCTGGAAACCAGCTGCCGGGTTTTTACTGTAAAATTTACGGCATTTTTAATATCAAAATGATTTTCTTCTGCAGTAAATTACACAAAGATAATACAATATCTTTTACATCATTTCAAGATATCTAGAGAAACATAGGCAAACATTTCCACAAAAAATGTAGATATTTCTTTTGTTAACATAACACAGAGAATAAAATATCTGTTGAATTAACTATGACTTGTACTTTGAAACATTCATGATTTAACAATGAAGATTATGATCACAAATAATTCCCACAAAAGAATCATAATGTCTTTAAGGCTAAGACTGGGTTCCAACAGTACTCATCAATCCTCCTCTGTAGTTTTCATAGAATCTATGTTGTTAATTTCCGCTAAATTATACCATTTTAGATGAAAGGCTGGTTGAATTCCTCTTAACCCTTTCCTGTACGATCACTGGTTTTTACGTCCTTGTGATTTTACACTTGAGATAACATTGTGGGAAAAGAAGAAATTGCTTGTGACAAGCAATTTCTTCTTTTTCCACAATATTTTCTACCCTACTGAATGGTTATATTGCAAATTAAATCCACTTTGAATTTTCTTCTGCAAAACCTTTGAATTTGGGACAGGTCTAAAAAAATTAAAAACAGGAAAGGGTTAATTAAAATAAAAAGAGGGAAATATATAAGACATATTACATAACTTATGCTTCATCCTAATATTGTGGTCCGGTTTCAGTTTAAGTTTTTGTCACACACAACATTGAACTGTCTTGGTAGGAAGATTGTATTTAGCGAGCAATAGGTTGTCCAGGGACAATATGTCGAGCCCGCTGGTTTGTACTGAGAATGCGGTTCACAGAATGTCTTTTTTTACTGTGACCTTGACTTTGGAAATATCACAACAAACGTTCCGCATGACACTAGCACTCACCAGGTAGAAAAACTGTGCCAAGTAATTTTCAGATCCATCCATAATTGTAAATGTTATGCTCTGGAAAAGGTCGTTTGACCTTCACCAGTGACATTGACCTTGCACATATCATATGACACTAGCTCTCATCAAGTAAAACAACAGTTACTGTGCCTAGTTTTTTCAAAAACGTCTATGAATGTAGAAGTTATGCTCGGGACAAGGTCAATTTGTCTCTTGACCTTCGAATTTGACCTCGACCTTGGAGGTTTCACAACTAACGTTTCGCATGACACTAGCACTTATCAAGGAGAACACATGAGCCAAGTTATCCTCAAATCCATACTTGTACATTTAGAAGTTATGCTACGGATAAGGTCAATTTTGTCGTTTGACCTTCGACTGTGACCTTGACCTTGGAGGTATCACAACAAAGGTTTCGCAAGACACTAGCACTCACCAAAATGAACAACTGTGCAAAGTTCTTTCAAATCCATTCAAAGATGTAGAAATTTTCTTTGGACAAGTTTTCGTATGGACGTACGCACGCACCAACGCACGCACGTACTAACACCGAAGTGAAATTGTGAGAACTATGTCTCGCTCACCGCACGCGTACTCGATAAAAATCAAACTCAAGAAAGTTCAACACGAGAATGTATATTCATGTCATTTTCAAGCCTACACACATGTGTAAGCATTGGTGAATGGAACTCTTATACTGAATTGAAGGGCATACAAATTAAAATTACTTCGTAAGGTGCAAGCGCAACATCATCTTTACATCTTGTAGTCTTTTCAGGGACCTTTCTGCAAACATCTGTAAGATGACTCAAATAGCATCACATCAAATATTAAATTGCACGTTCATTTAAGAATTCAGCCATGTGAACTAATTATTTAAGTGTTAGAAGTGAAATGTATACGTCCCAACCTTGTTCAATCCTGGTCCAACATTATATAACTTACCTTTTGGGGGATTTTAGTCTGCCTCTACCATATTGATAGCAAATGGCATCAGGGTGACAATTAATACTTTTGCCATAGTTGGTCATCTTACAGCCTGATACAATCAGGCAATGCCAGAACAATTAATCCTGAGATACAGGGTTCACACATATACACCAACAAATTATTTATATATATATAATTGCAATACTTCAAAATAGAGTATTTTCATTGGCCCAAATCGTATCACGTGATCAAATCAATTGCACTTTATTACTCGATAAAAGACAGAACTATTTTCGACAAAATAGAAACAAAACAAGGCCAGGGATTTCCGATATTGGGAATTCACTTCCAAGAAATACCCAACTTGTTTTGTTACTATTTATAGACATCACCCTTTGAATTTCGATTTCCTCGAATTATTTTATACTTCCATGTATTTTCAATAAATAGATAAACAAATAGTGTCCTTATAACAATTACAATGTTCGTTTTAAACATGAAGATTTCGAAAAACTCACCTTTATTAGCCGTAAATCTGAGATGTCGAATCGGCTTCGCCACAACAGCATGCATCGTGTCCATGTGGTAGGTTTATATTTCTTGTCTCTTACAAAGCATCTATTCATAATTCTAACTGTTATCGACCCAGATATCATAATTTACAGAGTTTAAAGTTTGTATTTACTCATAATAATTCCAAAAAAAATCCAACGAATGTTCGAATTTCCATTCCAAAAAACCCAAGCGACGAAATAAAATGTCCGCCGTTACAACGACTCGAGCGATAAACTATGTCAATGTACCCATACGCCTGTCAAAGAAAAAGTAACTCCGCCCACAGTTCGTTTATTTGTTTTTATTTTCATCTCTCTATCCCTTTGGATTTGAAAATAGACGTATTGCAATTATATGGGCCGAGTGTATTTTTCACTGCGTTTATTGGAGTATAAAGTGCAATTTCCTTAGCACATGGCTTAAACATAACGCCCTACGGGCGTTATTTGCCATGTGCTAAGGCAATTGCACTTTATACTCCAATAAACGCAGTGAAAAATACACTCATCCCTATAATATATATATATATATATATATATATATATATATATATATATATATATATATATATATATATATATATATCAATTTGTATTTATTTATTTATATTTATTTATACGTAATCATTTTTTTCGACCTTTAATAAAGCTACTTTTAACTAACTTTCTACGCGTCTTTATAAGCTCACAAATAAGTTCTCGGTAATTGTCAAAAATACTGTAAAGTACCAGTGAAAAGACGGGTTCACCTGTTAAACGCCATTCTTTTATTTGACTGGAAAGAGTATCACAAAGCGTATATCTCTGTCCTAACGTTGGCCATCAAAGCCACAAAACTATTCATACGTGTTACATGCATGTTCAGGCATGTCATTCAATCAAAAGCATAGATGTTGCATGATAAGCAAACAGTAATGGGTAGGGTAATATGAAAAATAAAAGAGCAGAATAAAGATAATTACCTTTCTCAGGCGAGTTCTTTAACTATTCAAAAGGTGAATTCGATCATACCGCTACTTCTTTTACCCCCCTTTGTTCTCTATCGAGCTAGACCAACGCAATCAAATAAATTCGATTCGAAATAAGTGACAATTGTCAACAAAATGTCTGCTGTGTTCAAATTGTTTTACCCATAATGCAACATTTTACGGTCATATTCTGTAATGGGAAAATACGGTACAAAACCGTAACGAAAATACCGTAAAAATGACAAAATTTTACGGTATTATTTTACAGTGTAGGATTTTAAACCAGTAGCGAATCATATTACATTTGCGAATAACATTTAAAGGAACTCCTCCTATTTCGCCATAGATACTGGACAAATTTGTAGATCTTCTGACCATTAAAATTTTACGAATGAATTTTGAATGTATTTGCTCTATGTCTAGGCCTGCACTATAAAACAATATTTCTGAAGCATAATGCATTACCGGAAGAACCAAAGAATCACAAGTATTTGTAGTTCTAGGGTAATGTGAATAACAACACTTCAATTAATGTTTGGTCTATACTAGAAGGGGAGATTACCTTAAAAAATTGAGCAAATTGTCAAGTAAATCAGTTTTTGTCTAGCTAGTCCCTTATCGCTAAAAGAAGTCAACTCTATTACCATTCAAAGAACCAATCGACTAATAAAAACATTTATTTCCGATATTGCCCAACTTTAATGTGTAGCATTATACTTGGTTTGACGACTGAAACATCGTCAAATACAGTTACGTCTTTTAGGTCGTCAACCAACCGTTTTACTAACGTGTTGCATGTACCTGGCCACAAATTTGGCAAAATAACGCAATTTAACCCTTGTCATGCTGTATAAATTACCTTACTGAAATGCTGTCAAATCAAAGGCCTGAAAGCACTGATAGAACTTGTTCAAAATCATTTTTTCTTTTAGAAATCAACTTCATAAGCAACTCTGGAAGGAAAAGTACAAGCAGGAGATGTAGTCTAAGATCAGCCTGCACATAAGTGCAGTCTGATCTTAGTCTACACCTCCTGCCAAAACCGGAATATTCCGGGTTCAGCATGACAAGGGTTAATTTCTAAATGGGACTTCCTGTCGGAGCTCAATGGGTTCGACTAGCGATCCATCAATTACGAAAGAAATTATTCATGATTATCATTATACACATGTACTTCTAGCTACCTTTATTGATTAAAATGTCAAAGACTAACGCACTGAATGATAATTCTGGCGCCAAGAGTTGTTTAACTATTGGCACTTGTTCTTAAATTACACATATATAGCAGACAAGAATGCTTTTATCCTTGGTACGGATGATAAATTTTTGATGTGTGGTTTCGAGTGAACGCAACTGTATTGAACCTCCATGGTATACTCGAATAAATATAAGTATTAGTTAGTAAACGTGTACTACAATTTGCTAAAAACATAAAATGATGATAATAATAATAGCATGCTATAAGACAACAACACATACGACAACTCTCTTCCCAATATTTGAGTAAATGGTATCCAACAGAGGTCATTTAAGGATTGTAGATATATTTTGAAAATGATATCATATTATGGTTGAATGACAATTTCGATTAAAAAGATCTCCCCTGATCAACATGTGCTGTCATTGTACTCTGACCAGGATAGATAGTTTCACTCTTCCCTGTAGACTCCTCGCCGGCGCTCCTCACCGGCGGTCCATAAAATCTTAAAACAATAGTGAAGAATAGCGAATTGCCATACCGTTGCATGAGGCAACAATTATTTCTCCTTCATTACGTATATTTTCCATTTTTTAAAAAATGTTAGTGATACTGACGGATTGGAATTTAACCCTTCCTTATTTTTCAAAATTTTAGACTTGTCCAATTTGAATAAGTTGCAGACTTCAACTAAAAGTGAGGTTAGTTTGAAAATTTACCAATCTACAAGGTAGAAAAGAAGATATTATTTGCTACAAGCAATTTCTCCTTTTCCCAAAGTGTATTCTAATGAATAAAAACAAGGGATTGAACAGGAAAGGTTTGAACACACGTGCAATGTCATTAAACATTTTCTTCTCTGTTGATATTGATATGGACAAATTGTATCACTATGTCATCTTTCGAGTTTGTTTATTCTCAGATATACGGGGTATCCTTCCTTGGTTAGTGGTTAGCGCGGAGAAATCGTTATTTTAGAAAAGTCGACTGTCACGAGTTTGAATTCCGACTGTATCAATAGCAACGTGAGTATGTCAAGACAAGACCTCCAGAACCTCGGTCCAGTGAAGGTGGTACCCAGGACTGAGGACTTAGTTTACTTCGCCGTGATATAAATGAAAAAAAATGGTTAGACGGCATTAAACCCCGTTCAATCTGTCAGTTAACCTATTCCCGCACCAGTCGCTTTTTTACGCCCTTCAAAAATAAAACCTTAGAAAATGGCTAACGTAAAAATCAATTTCTTCATTATGCACACTTCTACCCCATTCGACAAAGACTTTTAAAATTCCATCAACTTTAACCAATTACCAGACAGAATTTTTTTTACCAATGCGAATTCAAAGAAGTTGCAGA
The DNA here is from genome assembly GCA_946902895.1 of Fragum fragum. NCBI lineage: Eukaryota > Metazoa > Mollusca > Bivalvia > Cardiida > Cardiidae > Fragum > Fragum fragum. The sequence goes on along the minus strand of OX336369.1, from coordinate 63,242,174 downwards.
CGACGATTTCAAGCAGATGAAATCATTAAAATCTTGTTCTTTTAGTACAAGCAATTTTTTAATTTTCCACAATGTTTTCCAATGCTTTCATATTGAGAGGTGTTTAGTAGTGTTGTGTGGGAATGTTTAAAGTGTCGTCTGCAACTTCTTTCAAGATGAACCAGTCTAAATTCTTGCCATCTGGTAAAAAATCAAATATATTCAGATATAGGATAAAGAAACTCAGACGTTTGAAAATCATCACGGATTCCTTACACTAGTTGTCAGTATACAAACTTTGTTTACTGTATATTTACAAAGCATGCAGTACACAGATGGTTTCGGCTGAATATCCATTAAATACTCGAAAGAAATCAGGAAATTACCTTCAGGAAGAGTATAACGCTATAAAAGGGCTTCAACCTCATTATCAGCTAGAAGACGATTAAACTAATTGTTCTTTTTATCTTAAATAACAATATTTTAACACATCCGTGGAAAATCGCAGAAAATTTCTCTTATAGTATTATTCTATTGTACAGGCTTATTCAAAATCTGTTAGAAGACATCCTGAGACTGAACTTAATTTGAACTAAATCAGTTCCTTATGTTTGGTGTCTTACAAAGTTGTCTCCCAAAAAGGCATTTAACTGACCAATCGCTGATCCCGCCAATGTTAACTTCATGTCTAAATGAATGATTTCATTGGTCCGCGGATTATTTGAATGACAGTCGCGATTAATGAATTCTTCTTTGTTACGGAGCAGCGAAAATGATACTGGCGATCTGATTTGTGATAATTCATAAGTTTTTTTTATTTGATTACGGAATCGACGGCCAATGTTAGATTCACCGATTTTTATTGACAATATTGTGATTTTTTATGTACCTTCTACATACCAAACCTTTATTGATTATGACCATCACACTTTGAGTTAGTAACCAAGCTGGCAAAATATCTTTTAGCTAATATACGAGATTGGAATCTTCAAATCAACGAAATAATGTAGAATTGTAGGAAAGTCACAGTCCTTATTTATCACAACAGAATAATAAATAAAGTCTAGCAACCGAAAAAGTCTGGTACTGAACTTAGTCTCTTATTAGCTTTCGGAGACAAGAAAAGCTCAATATCGTAAAGGTAAAGATGATCTGACCTTTACAATTTAATAAAACACTATTTCTTAAAAGATAATTCCCTTTAATCCTTTCCTGTACAATCCCTGCTTTTTACCCGAATTTTTATGTTTGAAAAACAATTTTTTTTTAAAAATAAGAAATTGCTTGTGACAAGCAATTTCTTCCTTTTCCAAAAATATTTCTACCCTACTGGGTGATTATTTTCAAAGATAAATTGGCTTTAAATTGTCGTCTGCAAAACCTATGGATTTGGACAGGTCTAAAATTTAAAACAGTAAAGGATTGAGATAATTTCCTTTTATTTTCATTTTCACATTAACAGACGTTAAAAGACTTGATATAAAATAAGTTGTTTTTTACATCAATTTAAGTCACTTTCCTTATATATCGCTATTATGTTTCAGAACGATTATCCATCTATGCCTTTACTCGCTATTTTCGAAAAAGACAAAGACCTGTGTGTCCAATACCAGAATCATTTTCTGTTTTACCTCGACATATTTCGAGAATAGACGGATAGCAATTAAAACTCGAAAGTCTAATCCAATCATTCATTTAAAAAGGGGAGGGGTCAACTTTGAACTCAAACATTGGTCGTCTTTTATGCGAGGTATTTTTGTTGGTTTGGCGGCTTAAATATCGTAACTACAGCATATTGTGCTTATTCAAGCTGTAATTTAAACGTTAGGGTGGCCAACCAACACATTTATTTCAAATTATTTGTTGTTATACGATACTGACCATGAATGCAAATTGACGAACATTCAATGTCAAAATCGCACTTCCTATTGGAGTGAGTGGGCGTGTTCAGTCATCCTTCAATAGAGAGCATGCCGGATAACGGTTTCTTCCAGACAAGGCCGTAAGCGTTACACATTTCTGATACAAATATGGCTACAATTTGATTGATGTTGTTATGTTTCAAAGTTCAAATGAGATATCAATCACCAATAGTGAAGATTGCACTCATGGATTCACCATGCAGATAATTAAGTATTCTTTTCATAACAAAACCCAAGGGATACCGCGTCTCAAAACAGCTTTACAAGATAGAAATTCAACTCCAAGCCATATAAGTGTATGCAAGGTTTATCAACGTATTAAAGCAAGTGCATTGCACCTTCCACAAAGCAGACTCTGATCACATCGTTCAGAATGGGCTCTGTCGATAGGTACTAAATGAAAGTTTGTTTTCCCACCCAATGACGCAATGACGCTTTTAGACCCCCCCCCCAAAAAAAAGGGTTAGAAAACATTGTGGAAATGAAGAAATTGCTTGTTACAAGCAATTTCTTCATTTTCCACAATGTTTTCTACCCAGAAAGCGGAAAAATTATAAGCTTTAAATTGTCTAAAATTTTGTCGTCTGGTAATGGGTTGAACGATCCGTTGGTTATCTTAATTCTTTATGTTCACGTGGCTCGAGTATTGCCGCCTTTGTATATATAATGCGACGGTGATTAGGTTTCAAATGACGAAGACCAATATGCGTCTAAACTCACACATGAGCGCACGCATGACATTTCCAACCATTACACATGTGCGCCAAGAAAAGACTCAGATCAGCTTTTGCGTCCGCACAGTCTGATCAGAGTCTTCACTCTGCGCTCTGTAGATAAATAATGACCCAAAGCTTCTTTAAACAATGAGCGAATGTTCTAATTGCCCCGAATGGCTGTCCAGGGTGCTCAATATGTGCGAGTCACGCACATGCGAAATGGTTGGAAATGCCACGCATAGGCTCATATAGTAGTTGAAAAGTTTAAGTTTTATAGCTTATACACCGAGAACATTTAATACATGACCGATAGATGCTAATTGGTTAACCAGTTACGAGATGGCAAAATTTTAGACTGGTTCAATTTGAAAAGAGTTGCAGACGACAATGTAAAGTTGATGACATTTCAATTTTTCTACTTTTTCGGTAGAACGTAAAGGCAAAACTTATCGGATAAGGCGTGTCGTTTTTTGATTTGTTTGTTTTTGTTTTTGGCTAGATCAATTGACAGATCGATCCGTCAATTATTTGACCAATTATGTTATTTTAGCAAGGAGTAACCAATAACAAACTTATTTTGAAGACATGTAAGAAAGGCTTCTTCTTGTAAAGAAAGGAAAAAGGTGGTCCTCAAAAAAGAACCCATTTTTTTCTATCATTAATTTCCCCTCCCCCTTAGATTAGGTTTCGATGGAACTGTTTACAACGAATATTAAACGCTTATTTATGATACTTTAGAGGTAATTTCATCATTAAATAACCTTGTATTGGAGTTTCTTTTACAAACGTAGACCGATAACTAGCGATTGATCGCCTATGTACTGACTTCACAGTGAATTGGGTAATTTAAAGCGATTGAAGGTAGTAAGTATCGGAACTCAGTGGCATCTTTCCTTTCCGCTAGTTCTATGGTGTGGTATTCACGACAGGGGTTATATTGGTTTTTTGCTTATGTTTCAATTACTGGACTACTGTTTGATTTAAAACGATCTTGTTAGTCATAAGGATGCTTTATACGAAATACTGGCAAGTGTGTAGGAATAATGACGGAATTTCTGAAAACGATGATTAAAAAAGTAATCCTTAATAAATCGCAAAATGTATCAATGAAAAGGAATTGTTTTGTTTAATATTAGTAGTTAATATCTTTATTAAGTTATGACAAAACCACAGGATTTTAGACTGGTAATAAATTCAAAGGATTTGCAGACGACAATTCAAATATTATTGCTAGAAAACATTGTGGAAAATGAAGACATTGCTTGTGTTAAGCAGCCTCTTCATTTTTCCAACGTTTTCCCCAATTATTTTTCTCGGAGGGCGTCCAAAAGCATCTTTGTTTTTGAATGGGTTAAAACATTTGTTAAGAAAAATAAACTGTTAACTGTAAAACTATTTTTAAATTGACTGCAGGCTCCTTAAATATTTGTTGTTTTACACTTCTTTTATTATTTTAAAAAATTGAATAAAAGTCAGACAAAGAAAGGACAATGAAAAGAACTTATGATTTTCGACTTTGCATATTACATTTGTGTCAACTTTGAAAGTATATTCCTTTGCTTATCATTTCGAAATAGCTTCATGAACTAGGCGATGTTTCTACATTGAAATCGAATATCTTTCTCTTGACATAATTGGATGAAAAGACTATATACAGTGCGAGAGGGATTATTTCAGTTTCATATGAGTACAAAATGTTGAGACCTTACCAAAGAAGTTTATATGGATTATTTGTTTTTATACAGACGTTGGCTCTACAATTAGGTAAGTTGTGTTAAAACTTGAATACGTTCACCAAACAGCTATATACCGTAACCATTCTGTCCTCTATGACAAAGAATTTCTGATATCGTCGATGCAAATTGTTTATATCCACTGACGTTGTCAACTGCTTACTCTTTGGACATCTTAAGACACTTACATTCTTTCAATTTGATGTGGTGCGCGCGATGTCATCTCACAAAGTTCACGTGGTTGACCTAACCCATTCCAACACAGCTAAATTTTGGACCGGTCCAACTTGAAAGAAGCTCCAGACGACAATTTCAAGTTGATGGAATTTTGAATTTTTTCGTCTTTTTGGATAGAAAACATTGTGGATAATGAAGAAATTGCTTGATACAAGCAATTTCTTCATTTTCCACAATGTTTTCCAAAGTTTTTTTCTTGAGGGGCGTAAAAAGGAGGGATTGAGTTGGAATGGGTTAACCCCAACAAGGCATTTTAACTGAGGTATCAAACGAGGATAGTTTGCAAAATATAAGATCAGAGACATAAAACGAAAAACAAACCGTAAATTGACGACGTAAACGGCATGACTTAAGCTTGGTTAAGATGTAGCTGCGCCGTTTAAGTCGCAAAAAATGCTTGATATACAAGTTGGAGTTCAACATTTACTGAAATTTACAAATATGAATGACATGACAGGTTAATGCAACCTTTGATTGACAGCGGCGATCTATCAATTTGGGATATGTGATCATTCGATGACCAAAATACCTTCACAGGATATAAATTTATTTGTAAACGGATGGGCTGACTTTTCGCGTTTTTAGAATAACTATGTAACGAACGGCAAGTCAGTGCAATATTTTATCTATTAGTGAATCTTCATTCGAAATTCAATCACCAAGAACAAAAATCAAATGTTTTAAAAACGGATCGGATTCGGCATTGGTCAACTCGAGTTTGTATTTATGAAAAAAACAAAAACAAAACAAAAAAAAAAAAAAAAAAAAAACAACAACAACAAAAAAGCCCCGAACATATAGGTAACGATTCTTACTTCAGAAAATCTGTCAAAGGCAATAACTTTGAGTTGAATGTTTCTAGAATCTATGTTGTATAAATAATAGAAATATACGCATCCACCCCTTTCATTGATATAATATTCGGTAAAATATCTTAGAGGTTGATTCAAAATGAATTATTGAAGTGTATATGAAACATTCACTTAAACACATTCCCAAACAATCCCACCTTTTATACTTCACAAGAAAGAAAGCTAAGGATATATCGTCGAAAATGAAGATAGAGCATGCAATTCGTTCATTATCCACAATGGTTTTCTAACGGAAAAAGATGTTTTTTTAATTTCGTAGTAAAGTACGAAGTGTCCACAATGTATGGAAATTCCATCTTTATCTACGATGTCTCCTCTCCTGTGTAGAAATGAAACGAAAGAAAAAACTTAGGAAACATAGTGGAAAATGAATAAATTGCTTGTAGTAAGCAATTTCTTCATTATCCTCGATGTTTTCTAAAGACAAAGATTTTCATAAATCATATCAACGAAAAATTGGTCGTGGTCGTTTGACAGCCCAGGGCTCGAACCCGTAATCTTGAGGTTTGAAGTCAAGTGGTACAGTGTGAGCAAGGTGGAACAACTTACTATTGTCGTTGTTGATATATCTGGATAAAACACAAAACATGTTTAATTGTAGGCTTGAAACTCCTCTGACAATACACAGGTTGAGTAAATCTTTCCGCGTTGTTTCCGGGGCTTTTATTGTCTCTAATCAGGCTAGTTTCTCTTTTAAGTTTCTGCATTTAATTAGACCTCCTCTTGTGGGAAGAAGAAAAGTTTCATTGCGCCTTCTTCTGTCCTTGAGGAAATATATGTCTGAAATTCTAATATCTTCATTCAATTTTGAACCTGCTTTATTCTTGACCATACAATGCTGTTAAAATGGTTTGCCTTAGGGCCTTTAAAATACCATGTAAAATACGCCTTGAAATAATTCATGTATCTGGTAGACAGAGAATATATATTTATATTACAAAACCCGGTATTAGATTCTCGCTGCACAGGAAAATTTTGATATTTCACTCGACCTTTGGTCTCGTGAAATATCAAATTTTCCTAAGCGGCGAGAATCTAATACAAAGTTTTGCATCACTACTATACCACAGCATTCCATCTATTTTATACCAACCAGTTTTGACTATAAAAAAAAATAAAAAAAGCTAAAGGAATTTGTTCTAAGTCAACCTTCCTTAATAATAAAATCGGTAATCTTGGCGTGATATCATTTTAGCAGGGATATGATGTCATCTAAGCATTATCGTATGTTTGGTACTGTACAGTACAATTTCGCGTCATTTTACCCGGGGATAAATATGACGTCATATAACCAAATCATATCAGTTTAGTACATTTATGATACGGATTTTTTGTCGAGTACAATTTTTTTTTTGTCGATTTTGTTCGAATTAGCGCGCTAGATGTATCTTATAGGAAAACTCGTAAGTATTTTAATAATGCCTTGATAAACCAACTCATTTGTCCAAATTTAAAAGAGGCTTCATACAAACATCAAAAGATATTTAGTTTGAAAAATTAAATCCGCATAGGATAGGAAACATTGTGAGGAAATTTCCGTTACGGACAAAATACGAGATAGTTTGGTGATGGGTTATGTTATCCATTCATTGAATAGAGAACCAGTCATACATTTGCACATTTTTCCCGTGTATGGCTTAATCTAATACCAGGTGATAAAATTTTAGACTGGTCCATATTCAAAGAAGTTACAGACGGCATTTTTAAGTCCAAGAAATCTGAACATTTTTTATATTTTTTTACAAGGAAGATGATATTGCGGGAAATAAAGAAAAGGCATCTATTTCCACAATATTTTTCGAAGTTTCTCTTCTTGACTATAGCGTCAATAAAGGCGGTGGCTCGGACAGAATGTTTCGTTTGTACTTTTGTGAGAAATAGCATTAACCCTTATCATGCTGAATAAAATCCTGTCAAAACTGCATAACTGCATTGGAACAAAAAAAGCTTAAAGCACTAGAAAACCTGGTTGAAGTCACAATTTCTTTTGAAAAATATTCTCGTGAGGAATAAAGAGGTGATGTAGACATATGTGCAAGCTGATCTTTGTCTATACCTCCTGCAAAAACGGGAATAATCAGGATTCAGCATGGCAATGGTTAATCATCGATTAGTTGCACAAGCCATCGTGACATAAGTGAAATACTAATGAAATTGCTGTAATACCCCTATTCAAAGAACCACATGAATGGTCTCGACGAAACGATTCTTGTGAGAACACATAAGTAATATATCATTTAAGGTACACTAGCTAGGATATCACGTCTGATCATTAAAACCTTCCTTTTGTCTGACTGGGTAAATGACCTTCAATAGAAGCTAAAGTTCTTTTGGCGAAAATGTTGCGAGAAATACTGAGCAGGGAAACAGGAAAGTGCATTTTTGCATCTTATGCAAAAAAGCAAAAATTAGATAAACAAAATTACGGGGTGGGTCATGATGACAATTGAGTGATCGCTGGTCACGCCCACTGACCTCCGTCATCGTAGTTCTAATTAGGTACTGAATGAGAAAACTTTGTAAAAATGTATTGTCTTTAGACTTCAGATAAATTTCAGATTACTGCTTTGCTTGATTGAGCTTTAGTTACGACGTTATGTTCGCCTGGCCAACAAAAATGATTAACTTAAATATTGGCGTTCAAAGACAGCTCCAGTTATAGATGAACGTATTTATTGGTCAATCAAATTTTTGATTGACTTTGCGATCCTTCGGTTAACTAATTCCAAAATACTAAATTTTTAGACGGTCCAAATTAAAAGAGATTGCACACTACGAAACAAAGTTTGTCTACTCTGAATAATAAGTGCCATTTGAGGTAGAAAAACATAGCAATTTCTTCTTTTCTCACAATTGTTTCCGTGCTATATGTCTTCGGTGCGTAAATGCGGAATTGCGTGGTAATGGGTTAAAAGTTCAATTTTATTTTGAGCTAGACAAATTTGGTATTTATTTTAAGTGAGAACATTTCGAATAAGCTTGTATTCATACAGATATAATTTAATTATAGGATTCGTCTATCAAAAACGGGCGTTCTGCTCGGTTAAAAAAAATTCATACCTCCATGAACAAAATTTTTAGCACGCATCCATTTTGTACACTTGACATAAAAAAGTCAATACAAAAAAGTATCAAGATTTGTTAAGTTTTTGCCTTTTTTTCTCCAAATACTATTATGTTATAGGAAATGAAGAGAACATCTTTGTTTTCTTGCAGTTATGAACCGAAAAACCTAATCACACTTATGCATGAATCCGCTTCGCGTATTCATACAGTGTGATTAGCTTTTTCGGTTCATACCTCACAAAACAAAAATTATTCTCTTCATCTCTTAAAAGGACAGAGCTCACGTTATAGTAACGGGATAACCAGAAAACCTATTTAAACAGTTCAGTTCATCAAAAGAACTACAATATTCTAACAATTCAGTTTCTGCTAGTCGCTTTACTTTGCCTTATTCGCAAATGATCTTATGATTAACCAAAATATATATATGCCAGACGATTACTTAAATGTCGGAAAGAATCAGACATAATTTCCTTAACATTTATTTCCGCTTTACACCTCTGAGAATAAAAAAATGTCATTTAAATGGTTACATGAATTCCATTTATAGACGTTAGGTTGAAATGATAATTCATCTTAGAATAAGCATCAGGGTCAAAACATTATCAAATTGGGTCATAGGGGTAATTAATGCAAAAAAATCAAACACAAGAGGCGCTTGAGCGCCTTCTCGCTCCATAGGCCTGAATGTGCAGATAAAGCAAATACTTGTTTCGGGTATTCAAAAAAAAACGAATCATCTTTTGCAAATAAATAGTCACTGCTTGAAATAGGTCTAGAAAAGCATTTCAAGCTTTTCAACGTTTTACAAAAATCAAGTAAATTTATGTAAATTTCGATTTACTGACTCAGTTGACAAGGAGTTAACAAAATTTTCTCTGTATACCAATATGGACATAAGTCAAAACCAAAAAAGCCATGTTTAGCAACAGATCAAAAATCTGATAAAGGGTCACACTAGAAGATCTTTCCTGTGGAATTTGGTTGAATTTCTGAGAAATTCAAAGTTTCTGTCTATACAACGTATGGAAATTAGCACTGGCCATTAAAGCAATATATTTAACCCGATTAAAATTCTTTTAAATAATCTGATAAGGAGACGCCAAAGGATCATGCCTGTGTAATTTTGTTAAAATCCATTAACTTGTTTTCAAAGACTTCACCATATATTGAAATTAACCCCGCCCATTGAATCCATTTTTTTATTTTCCGACGAAAAAATCTTTCAAGGAATCTGATAAAGGGTCGCACAAGAACAATTCCTGTAAAAACTGTTTGAAATCCATTGACTGGTTTCTGAGAACAAGATTTTCAAAGGTTTCACCACACATGGAAATAAGCCCTGCCAAATTAAGCCATTTTTTTCAAACGATCAAAATTCTTTGAATGAATCTGATAAAAGGGTCACACAAGAATCATTCCTGTGACATTTTAGTGAAATATATTCAATCATAATTTCGCGGTAACCGTGGTCGAGAGGTAGAGCGTCGGCTTTTCAAGAGTTCCCGAGTTCGATTCCCGGGAGAGGCTTGGTTCTTTCATTGGCCCACACGTTCGGCGCGAGTACTGGTGTATTTATTCTCCAGGAAGCAGAATCGAGAGAGATTAATCTAAGTAGGAAGAACTTGTGTCCTAATCAATGTAAAATGAACTGGCTTAAACAACTTTAAAAAAAAATCACCGAACATGGACGATTGTTCGATGACGACCGATAATACACTAATGATCCCATCATTAAGCATTACGAGGTATCAAGAAAGCGAGACATTACCGGGTATTAATGAAAAATTTCATGTAACTTAGGTTGATTATCATCGAGCGAGTAATATTAAATGAAGACACGCAAATAAAGGCAGATTTGCATGAATTATACATTGAACGCTGGAAGTTGTTTAGTTGTTAACACTAGTATCTTAAACTACCTACATCTAACAGACAAATATACTTTCTTCCTGGAGAAAGCTATGAATGTTTAATGTGTTGTCTCTGGGGTAGGTGCTTCAAATATCCGACAATCCTCTCTGATCGCTTTATCCCCTGATTGCTGAAATGTTTTAGGGTTATTTTTTTCCCATAATATCTGTGCTTTTTATCACTAAAATATTCAATATATGATTTGTTGGAAAGCAGATATACACAGAGAAAAATATTTTAAAAACAATGACTATTTTCAAAAAGGAATTGTGCATTCTTTTCAAAAAAGATAATTAATCTATTACCAGACGACAAAATTCTAGAGAGGTCCAAATTCAAAGAAGTTATAGACGACATTTCTTAAGTGTTTAAAATTTAGAAATCTTTGCTATTTGGGTACGAAAACATTGTGTATAATGAGGAAATTGCTTGAGGGGCGTTCAAAAGCGTCATTGTGTGAGAATGTGTTATTAGAAGAAACAGCAAAGAAACCAACAAAAATCTTGTATCCGATATTAATAATAAAATCTTCAAATCATTCCAAATTCAATTATCATCATTTGTCTATAGTTTCGAGACGCACATCATATAAAGTAATGGGAATGTCAAATCGGGTTATAACCTGTCAATGTTGACAAGATGCGAGACTGCGTCAGGCAAACTATAAGCGAAATGCTGGCGGTAAATCCCGTACAAGGTAACTTTTATAGCGACGTGATAGAGCGCTTGCTTCGGGACAAAGGAGTCCCTGGTTCGAATCCCTACGGAGTCGAATATTCATTCGCGAGGAACTAACACTAGGTGATTAGGAAGTTGGGTGATGTTCAATAAAGAAGATTCGTAGAAGAAACATAATTGTCGAGATGGTTTGTGTAGCTGGACAGTGTATAAGGAGTGCTTATACTGGCTTGTCGTACAGACTAGCTTTTATAGCAACATGGTAGAGCGCTTGCTTCGGGATAGAGCGGTCTGAAGGAGTCGAATATTTATTTGCGGGTCAAATAAAGGGAGGAAATGAGACACGTTCTAAGAAAAGCTCTTTCTCTCTCTCTTTCTCTCTTTCTCTCTCTCTCTCTCTCTCTCTCTCTCTCTCTCTCTCTCTCTCTCTCTCTCTCTCTCTCTCTAACTCTCTTTCTCTCTCTCTCTCTCTCCCCGGGTGTTACATAAAACAAATACTTGACAAGCAGATTATATCTATCAAAGTCTATTGACTGTTTGAGGAAGTAAATTGAAAAGAATGATGGAAGAATCAAATCATGCATTTAGACCGGAACTGATATTTAATCTCTAACAGTAGCCGATATTTATGTTAAGCATTTTTGTTGGTTTGACAACTAAAACGTCTTATCTACAGTATATTCAAGTTGTAGGTACGACGTTTAGGTCGCAAACCAACCATTTTTACTTTTTTATTGAATCTACAGGCAATAAATTTTGCCCAATAACACCGTTAATCTATAAAATATATTAACCCATTAACCACACAGCAAAATCTAAGACAGGTCCAAATTAAAGGGAATTGCAGACGACAATTTAGAGTTTATGAAATTTTAGATTTTTTCAACTTTCCAGGTAGAAAACATTGTTTAAAATGAAGTAATTGCTTGTTAAAAGCAATTACTTCAGTTTACACAACGTTTTCTAAAAGTATTTCTTGAGAGGTGTCCAAAAGCGTTATTTTGTGGTGATGGGTTAAGCGAACTACCCGTTGGAGGTAGTGGGAGGTACCAGCGATCTTTCAATTAGATGTAGTATCTCGAGGAAAATATAGTAAGAAAATTGGCCCACCTGAAAATCTACAAAAAGAAAAAAAGTATCCCGGTCCATCTGCGCATTCCTCACAGTCTGGTGTGGATCGATAATTTATTTACGTTCTAGAAAGTCCCTCGTTGATCTACGGGTCATACCTAAAACGTTAAGCTTTGTTACTAACAAGTCCATTCACTTCACCCTAGATCTTTGATCTTTCATTGAACAACATAATCGGCGCGAGTACTGGTGTATTTTCCAGGAAGCAGATTGATTGATTGATTGAATGGGTAATAACGCCACTTTTAACAGTATTTCAGGCATATTGCGGCAGCTGGAGCACCTAACAATGGATTCCTGGTATTTCTCATACCAGTACTACCACTACATCCTTTCTTAGCCTCCAGCTGCTATCGCGCTGAGGTTTACGATTATCCACCCATTAGTGAAATTCAAATGTCGGAGAGAATATGTGCAGCCGCCGGGGCCAGGAAGCAGAACCAAGGGAAATCAATCCAAGTTGGAAGATCTTGTTTCCCAAACGATTTAGAATAAATAGAATTAAACTAACCAACCGGCGCAGAGATAGTTCCGAGTATCTCTGTATAGTAAAACTATGCATGTTTAAGAGCAATTGATCATCTAACACCTTGAATGGGGCAATTCAATTAAACTAGGAAGTTACCCGAAGTCAGTGAAATCTCTCTATTCTACTAGTTACATTTGCGACACGCACTTATTGGTTTTTTGTCCGGATTCATCATTGTAAATTAGTGTTTGAAGTTGATCGACTTTGTTAGTTATGTTCGTTTCAGCGATTCATCTTTTGTAATCTTTGATAATAATGCGGATTTAAGCATAAATGATTCCGTAATTACTTTAGATTAAGAAAAACGCTTTCTTCTTTCACTCTGTGTACTATTATTTCTGAATTGAATTGTCCTGTGATGTGTTTTCCCATTGAGCGCCAGAGATCTTATGTTAAGTTTGCGAAGTATCGTGGTTTTTTTTTTTTGTGTGTGTGTGTGTGTGTGTGTGTGTTTTTGTTTTTTTTTTACCAAGGGCCAATGAAATTGATACGATCCGTTTTGTTTTGCAAATCAAAATAATGCCATTTCCTATCGGTCTAACGTCTATCTATCGGTTGATATGTCAATTAAATTATTGGGGAAAAAGGTCAGTTGATGGATATAGATGGCCACACAAAAGCACTCCGTCAATAAAATTCGCTTAGATATTAAACGGCGATATATTTTGAAAAATTATTGAAAGGAGCATGTAACTAAAAGTTGGCTGCTGTAGTTACGACGTTTAAGGTCATATTGCATAACAGACCACATTTTTTTTTTCTTTTCGACAAATGTTACGGAAAAACATGTCGCAGAGTTGTACAAAATGCTCAAGGTACCTTTCCACGCGTTTTCTTTGTGTTATTTAATTGGGCTTTTTTTTGGGGGGGGGGGGTTAAAGTTTTTCCGTTAATATTGTGTTATATAAACTCACTTGTAATCTACACTCATTTTCACACAATATGATGTGATCTAAACAGGCTGTCTTAAAATCACAATTAGATAATGATATGTCAAAGTTGAATGGTGCAACTATTTGATTGAATTTTAGAAAACTTATTTCTTAATTAAAAAAAAAAAAAAAAAAAATAAAAAAAAAAAAAAAAAAAAAATAAAAAAATAAAAAAATCGCCCAAATTTTTTTTCATATTTTCATTTATTTTCAGATCTTACTCGAATCTTTCCGGTTGCAAAAAAGGGTTCTTTCAAATGTTAAATACGACCATAGACAATATTTTATTGACTTGAACTATACAGTTTCTCGTCACAACAAATTACAACAAAAATACAATTTATAATGTCATAAAAGGAAAAATTTATATATAGCAACTTAACCAAATGATCTCAAACTTAATATTTGCATTGGATAAATTAATTGGAAGAGAAGCAATTTTCATCATGATAATGACTGGACTGTGAAATATCCTAACTACTAATAATTTCGGTAATTATTCGTTTTGGATGTTATAAATAGATAAAGATCGTCGTGCAAATGCTACTTTAATAAATTTTGCTAGTTTAAAAAAAGTAACCTATTTATTACTCCTACGCAATAGTGTCATTTTATGTACATTTGGACGCAAATAGAAATTATTATCAATATAGACTCGCCGTATATCAGCGTATGCCGAACAAGTGAGAAGAAAGTGAAATTCGTCCTCAATACCATTGTTTTTACATAATTTACATAATCGCTGATTCCTTTCAGTTCTATGATTGCCATATCTACCTGTCTCAATTCTGAGAGAATGAAATGATGGACGTAATTTGGAAATATAATGAAACCATTTAAAGGGTAATAGGTTCAAATAATTCTCTATTCCGTTTTCTGTTTTTTAAAATTTGTAACTAGCTAAAACCGTACTATTATTAATATATGTGTAAATGCTTTGATGAAAACCATTTATAATATGAGATTTAAAGACTTTGTAGAAGTTTTTATGGTTAACACAATACGGATTGACCCATACGTATCCAAATCCGTATCTATTTAACATATTTTTAACATTGTAGCACCAGTTCTTAGTACCACTATCTATATTTCGTTTTAAGGTTTCGTACAAGGTATTTATGAGTATATTATCAGAAGATAAAACTTTACCCCTGTGTTTAATGATACTAGCATAATTTCTTACATAGAATGGATAATTGCCTAGCTCGAATAACAAAGCAGGATTACATGTAGAAGTTTTAACTCCAAGAATTCTTTTCAAAAACTTAAAGTGAATTAAGAGATAAAAAGGGATTAATAGTATTTTCATATTTTTTTCTTATGGAGGTTTTTAAATCATTATGCTTTATTAGATAAGTGTGTTATATGTCTTTTTAACAATATTTATATCTCCCATCCATAATATTACAACAGTGTCTTTTTCTATTTGTTGTTATCGTGTTCGAGAATCGTGTGTAGGTATTATTTATCGGATGAGACCGAAGGTCGAATCCAATAAAAAATACCAACACACGATTCGAGAACACGATAACAACACATAGAAAAACACCTTCCTTTTATTATATACCTTTTAGGACATGACTTTAAGAAAATTCTCTTAGATGATTAAGAAATAACCAACTTTCCGAAAAACCCGAACATAATTACAAAAAAAGAAGTCCGTTTTTAACGGTACTCGACGAATACGGTTTTTTGGTACACGCCGAATACGGATTTTTTTGGTCGAGTTGTATTAGATAGCCAGATTTATATCCATATCTTTTATAGGTATATAGTAATTTGCTTTATTTCATGAATAAAAAAGGAATTTAACTGAACCCGCCATCCGCCCGATTAGCTCATGTCTCGATCTATTTAAAACCAATTGACCGATCGCAGCTGTCAATCATATATCGTCCAATCAAATCATTCTTTTAGCCCGGCATAAAGATTTGAACTCTGACATAGACCGCCATTTTAGATAAACTCTTTTTGTTGGTTGAGCGACTTGAACGTCGTAACTACAGCTTGAAAAGACTAAGTCGCCAACCAACTATTCTACTTTTTTGTTACATGCTACTAGCCATATATTTTGAAAAAAAAAAAAACGCCATGTAAATTCGAAGAGGGACTTCCTGTGGGAGTCAATTGGCGTGACCAAGGCAGTAAGTGGGCGGGGCCATCGATTGGTAGAATAAATCATTTCTAGATTGTTTTGTTTTCCGTAAAACATCTCACACTTAGCTTTTTTCACATTTTGGCAAACAGAAAACAGAATTTCTTGTTTTCTACAGCCTTATGCAACAGTACTCATTTGACTCATTCCTATTTAAAAAATCCCGCTGTTAAAGGGAAATGTTTCGGTCTTTCAATATATGTTCGTGAAGGGTTGAGAAAATAATATTATGATATGATTTTACACTATGCATGTCAAATTCCCATAGGTCGGAAAAACTAAATGATTAACAAATGACGTCGTTTATATGACTTGATGACGTCGTTGGAACTTCACTCCCGGTCTAAATAAATTATTTGATTTGCTGCTTTTTTTATTGGATGTTTTTTGTTTTTTAGAATGGGGGATTGATTGACAGCCGTGTTTGTTCAATTGCTTAATAAGACCATTTAAACGCGTACCAACAACACATATTTTATGATCATTTGTTTACTTTTTCCAACCCGATATCCCTTCTTTATCTTGAGCTCTGGATGTTTTGTGAAAAAATTTAAACACGTCGCGTCGTTTTACGTACAGACACGGAGGAAGCTCTGGCATTTTTATTGTCAGCATGGGAAGTGCGCAGAAATTTAACAATCGATGTAGCATTTATGTTTTCTACTATTCAAACAGACTATAAAATGTTCTTTTGCTGTCACAATAGAATCCCTTGTGCCGTCGATTATTTATAAACGGTGTTTCAAATACTTTTTACAGGTACGCGGAATGCACTTCCTGCGAAGAAAGGAATTTTTTAGATAAATCGCTCTTATTCTACTAGGGGTGTTCAAATATAACTTAGTTTTTCTTAATTACTTTATACTGAATTTAATCGAAGTGTTCCGGCTTTATTAACCACTGATGTAAGTCCACGTTTGGAAAAGTTTTCTTCTATTTTACGTATTCGACGATGTATTTAGCTAGCAAAGCGTCAGCTTTGATAACTTAAGTTAACAGACACATTTCTGGGGTCTTCTCAAAGTTCAACGAGTACAAACTGCCACTGGATGCTATCTACTAAATCCACTGGATGCCTACGCCATAAAAAGTAGTTCTTATGTATTTAAGGAATATTGCAAACTCTATTCAAATTATAGAGAACTCCTTCAAAAGCATGCTGTTTTACCCATTCCAACTCAAATCCGCTTTTTAAGCATCTCAAGAAAAAAACTTTGGAAAACATTGTGGACAATGAAGAAATTGCTTGTAACAAGCAATTTCTTCATTGTCCACAATGTTTTCTTCCCAACAAGGGAAATATTTTCTATCATGATAACCTTTAGTAAAGAAGATTACATAGCAAAACTATGCTTTGCTAGCTCACAGCACTTTCAGTACTTTGATTGTGTTTAAGTTAACACTGAGTGGGGAACATCTAAATAGTCAAATTAAGATAGTCAACAAGTAGTAGAGGGAGAATTTGAATTTAGGATAAAGCGTAGTATTATACCATATGTATGGCTCTAGATTTTTCTAACACAACTCAACGTTTATTTGACAAACCGCTGGTCACGCCCACTTATGACGGACTGGAATTTCAAATTAGATACCACATGTCGTAATTTTACAAAATTCATGGTCAGAAATATTTAACGAAAAAGGATAAAGCTAATATGGTTGGTTGGCGACCTAAACGTTGTAAATACAGCTTGAATAACCTGTAGTTTAACGTTTCAGTCGCAAAACCAACAAAATACATAACATTAATGACGAAGTTCCAAGTTTACTTCCGGCCAAAACAACGATTTGATTGGTTAACCGATTTTTGATTGACAAACGCGATCTGTTAATCTATGTATGTCTATAGAAATTTCTAAGTCAAAATAATTCCTTTTATCTTCTGTAGCAGAACAGTTGTAAAAATTAATAGATTTTTATTGATTTTGCTGCATCAATTCGAGTTTTCCTTTATCATAGTGGATAAACCTTAAAATTTAGGCAATTCATTCATCAATTATACGTTTTAACCCTTTATCCGGGGATTTACGTCGTTCCGATTTTATATCTGGGAAAACTTTGTGGAAAAAGAAGAAATTGCTAGTAACAAGCGATTCCTTTCTTTTTTTTAACACAATATTTTCTACCATATAGGAGGGTTTCATTTCAAACTGTATCCCGTTTTCATTGCTGTCTGTAACCACTTTCAATTTTGACCAGTCTTAAATTTTTAAAAAAAGGAAGGAAAGGGTTTAGTTTTGCAAGCCTTTCTTTTACCAATTCTTCTAATTTTATGATACGAAAGTTATATTGAGAGATATATTTCTCCTACTCTAGGGATATAATCTTGTATTAGTACAAAATTATTTATAACGACACAGCAGGTGTTGAGAAAGTCGGTTCGGAATTAAAACATCTCCAAAACCTTGGTAGAATTGCTCGTACGTCAATTTGAATTGCATTTAAATGCTAAGAGAGTGAAACAATATTTCTTCATCACTCGGTCTTTATTTGCAGTAACTTCCCCGCCTCAGGGCTTATTTCTTTTACTTTGTCAATTGGCACAACCCTCTTGGGGTTAATTACACCGACTTGATTTTTTCCAGGGTCTCATAACATCAATCTTATGAAAGAAATTTTGAGAGATTTTAACCCAATCCCTCCTTTTTACGCCCTTCAAGAAAAAAGCTTTGGAAAACATTGTGGAAAATGAAGAAATTGCTTGTATCAAGCAATTTCTTCATTATCCACAATGTTTTCTATCCAAAAAGACAAAAAAATACAAAATTCCATCAACTTGAAATTGTCGTCTGCAGATTCTTTCAATTTGGACCAGTCTTAAATTTTGCTGTGTTGGAATGGTTTAAGGACTTGTCGAATTACTCTTTTATAACAACAAGTCGTAAATTACAAAAAGAGACCACCAGGCTTTTTCTTTGAATTTGAAAGTATAGTTATACAGTTTCAACTTTTTATAGTTTATTTTAGATACATTAAGGCCACCGGCTCATATAGAACACATACATTTAATATCATGGATTCATAATACAGTTGCATATAACATGGTTCAAGACAAAATACATGTGCACATCAGTTTTATTGTTGTTGTTGGTGATTATTTTGTTGTTGTTTCAGCAGAGACTAGATAATGCAAAGGTCTTCATAATATTAACGAAAGTGTTTCTACGTTAGAATTGAGACCAGACTGTTTAAAGAGTGTTATATCTTTCGTTCGTTAATCTCTGTCGCCCGACGTTCGGTGATATGCAAAATGTAAAACCGTTATCTCCGAGGATATTGTTAATATATAGTGAGGAAATTTGATGTTCTCAATATACGTCTAAATACACAATGCAGATATACACACAACCTGTGTGTATATCGAAGTAATCCAACCCCCGAACTTTTCAACGTTGCTGTCTTATCAGGAATGACAGTTATAAAGATCATATACCACTACATTATTAAAAAAAAATAAATATACGATGTGTTTAGATTAAAATAGAATATGATTATGTTTCGATCTATTCCCACACAATGACGCATTTTGACGCCACTCAATTATAGCAAGCGGAAAAACATTGTATATTTTCTACCCCTAACTACAAATATTTTCAAAATGTCATCAAGTCAAAATTGGCATCTGGAACTTGTTTGATTTTGGACCAGTCTAAATTTTGCTTGTGTGGTAACGGGTAAGTCGATACTGATAAAGCTACTCATTTTCTATGGAGTTATAGTTGAATTTTATGACTTTTGATAGCTTGCTATTTATAGCATAGCTACGAAATAGATTCTGTTTAAGCGCTAATGGTCTTACAGGTTATTGTTAAATATAAATAGAATTGAATATTTCGTGCGATATTTGACCTGAAAGATGTTATTGAAAAGTATGTAAACGAGTTAAAGTCCTGACATTTTAACTAATACAAATTTGCAGGTTATTTGTCCGCATTGTCAAAAATACAGGTAGCAAACTTAAAAACAAATAACTGAGAGACAGACAGACGGATAGACAAATAACACATACGGACAGATACACAGACGGACATCAAACAGACAGGCAGACGGAGATGGACGCAAGTTTTCGTTTATTTCATCTGCAAAAACTATCTTGCATCTTCTCCAGCCAAAGTTGACCCCACTACGTGTCTGTTTACGTCACGTAGTGGGCGTCATCCTCGGCTAGAAAAGATGATGATATAACAACATCGGAATCCACATCATTATAACCGTATTGAATTTTTACAGGTTGATTGAATGGGGTTCAAAGCCACTTTGGTTGAATGAGGTTTAACGCCACTTTCCTCGTATTTCTCGCACCAGTACTTTACCACTACATAGTTTCTTAGCCTCCAGTTGCTATCCCACATACGTTTACGACTATTAACCCATTGGTGAGAGAATATTTGCCGCCGCCGGGGATCGAACCTTTGACATCCCATGATTAAAAATTGGGAGTCTGATTCGCTACCGACTGAGTTTAGACGACTGAAATTTTACAAAAATCCTTATGAAAAGCCATTTCCTTATGACATGGCTTGAAATATATGAGTATAATCAAGCATAGAATACGTTGATAAAATTCTTAGTGATACCACAATAAAACATCGATAGAGAAATGCCATTTATAGCAGAATGCCAATCAACTACCGTTAATTGTATAAGGACCTTCGTTATAATTTGATTTATCTGCTCTTACTGACAACCGCTGTATTTTGCCTAGTAGCATGTTTCACGTCAATTGTAATAACCAATTAGGCAAGATTTATTGTGAAACATGATACAAAATCATTTTAAGGTAACTCTAATGATCTACTGTTTCTACTGTTTACTGTTTTTTTGTGTGTTTTTTTTATATATATATTTATTTTTTTACTCGTTCAGTCGAATTTGTTGGAAAAAGAGAATGCAATGTCATCCTTTTAACAATTTTCTTTCAACACCAGGAATTTACGTCTCTGTGATTTTATTCTTTAGAAAACATTGTGGGAAAAGAAGAAATTGCTTGTAACAAGCATTTTCTTCTTTTCCCACAATTATATCTACCCTAAAGGTTGGATGCTTTTCAAATTGCATTCACTTGGGAGTTCTTACAAATTGGACGAGACCAAAAGTTTGAAAAATAGTTTATAGCTATTTTTTATCTTCAATTCAACAAATCAAATTGTGCATCTTGATTATGTACGCATCTGCAGGAATTGTACATTCTATCAAAAGACAACGAGAGCGATTGTACACGGTTTTGGTTTGGCTAATACAAACAATTTTATAACTTATATATTTCAGCAAGAATAAAACGTTTCACTAGTCCGTCGCTATTATTTTCTTGTCACAAAAGGTGCGATACATCTAAAATAGCTAAACTTGTTTTTCCTTATTTTCGTCTTTTCGAATCGCTACACCATAGTCTCTGCTAGACGGACAATGTGTTCGTATGCAACATATGAGCGACAAATGAAGGTTTAGTAAGGAAAATAAAATGAACGTGCAAGCCTCATTGCTGTATATTCATTTCTTATATCTCAAGAAATAAAGACCATTTCCACATTTACATACAAGATCTGTCATAAAATTTTCTTCGAGACGTACGGAATATTATGTTATCGTTGTGATACAAAACCATGTTTTGGATTCGAGCTGCGTAGGAAATTTTTGACATCTCACGAGACTGAATGTCGTATGAAATATCCAATATTCCTACGCAGCAAGAATTCAATTCAAGGTTTTGCATCGCTACTGCATCATATCATTTCATTTATTGTATACAAAAGGATATTGGCAATAAAAATTGAAAATAATCTTTTGGAGTTTGTCTAAAACAAAATTTACGCGTCTTTCACGTAACAAACAATTTTTCAAGATTTTGAAGGTTTTTGGTGTTTCAACATAATCTGTATTTTGGTAAAATCAGATAAGTAATAAGAGATCTGTTTTGGGAAGAGATAGTGAAAACCATGAACCTCAAATCAATATTAACCGTATTTGTGTCCCAGGAAAACATCTTAAATAATTGTTTATGGTTAACATTATTTGATACGCATGTCTCTTATCAGATTATGCTCAACAGGAAGAAATATTTTTATCAGTTGCAGAATTCATTTGAAGGGATAGTGACAGAAATTCTTATATAAAGCTGTGTGTTCCGCTGTTAGAAGAAAATCACAGAAGTCCCATTGCTTTTGTGTCTTCGTTTTTTTCTCGTTGTTAAATAAAAAAGGTTACTTTATTACCTACCTATAGGTATTTCTAGTAAATTATATACATTTGACAAAGACAAGATCGGACAGGCCAGAAAAATACATATCTGATAGTGTCAAATACGTAATCAGAGTAGTAAAGGAATACCTGTAAAATTACAGATTTATCTCATCATGGAATGTTTTGATACAATTGCGATACAACATCTTATATTTATTTCTCGTTGCGGAGGAAATTTGATATTGCCCCCCCCCCACCTTCGGTCTCGTGAAATACGCAAAATTTTCTTCCGCAGCTCAAATCAAATACACGGTGTTGTATCTCTATCGTAACACATATTATTCCATATTTATTACAATAGGGTCGTAAAATTATCCTATAAATTTGTATGACGTATGAAACAATGCAGAGAGTGGTTCGTGTACGTATAGGATCTATCATGTTTTTTTTTTTTTTTTTAGACAACGTGATCTTAACCGAGACGATATTATGAATTATGATCAGCATTTTCTCATAGAAAATCGAGTGACACATTATTCTTATATAAATAAATATATAAACCTCCAAAAGGAAACAATAGGACCAAAGTTTAAAAATGTTAATTGGAACATTATTTGAACAAATTGTGATTGATACCACGTACTATATGAAAAATATTAGCTTCGTGCACTCTCTTCCTTGTTCATTTCAATACTATCTATGGTCTGGTCGGATAAGAACCAATACATCCATAAT
The DNA here is from genome assembly GCA_946902895.1 of Fragum fragum. Lineage (NCBI taxonomy): Eukaryota > Metazoa > Mollusca > Bivalvia > Cardiida > Cardiidae > Fragum > Fragum fragum. The sequence goes on along the minus strand of OX336369.1, from coordinate 63,219,395 downwards.
AGCATCAAACGAACACGTTTTGAAAGGGAACTCTTAGAGATGCTACAAACCAAGTAGCAACTGGAGGCGTTTTTGTCTTCGATGATTTTAGATGTCCCTCTTTATTGCCATATAAACAGGTAGAGCCCAAGTGGAGTCCAAATATGACACATTGATTAAGCATTAACAAACTTTGTAGAAGTTACTATGGAAAATCTACATACCAAATTTGAATGTGCTAGGCTTTCTGGTTCCGACTTTGCTAAACTACCAGGTTCGCGGAAAGGCAAAACGAATCTCTGTTTATATTCTTAGTCTTTCTTGTCTTTACAGTACTCAATTGGTATACCGACGATTTGAATACAATTTTTCAGATTTCAAGGCTTCGTTTTTAGACACTTATTCATTATTGTTGAACTTTTTTGATGAAAATACACACATTTAAGAAATGAATATGATCTTTTTTTCTTTCATTGAGGTATGAACCTAAAGACTCAAATACACAGTATGAATACGCGAAGTGGATTCATACATTTTTGATTAAGTTTTTAGGTTAATACCTCGAGGGAAACAAATATATTCTCTTCATTCTTAAATTTAATGTCATGAGGTAAGGGAAAGCAACGACTTCACTAGTTTATAGAAAAATCTTGTTGATTTACTTTGTGAGCAAGCGTACAAAATAGGTGCGTGCTCAGAAGTTTTTTTCATTAAAATATGGAAAGAAAATTTCAGCCAATTAGAACGCTTGAATCTTGATAGACGTAACTTAAATCGAATTATTAAAGGACGACTTGAGAATATCAAAGTAGTAAATAGAGAACTGGCTCAAGTACTAAGAACGGCCCTTGAATGAGTACAAGACGGGAAAGTGTTCTTAGAAATAACGCTTTTGCGAAAAAGCAGACAAGCACTGTACCCACAATGGGCGTTAATTATACTTTTATGTCTGTGTGTGGTGAACTAGACAATCGTATTAACTGTATTTATAGTGTCTGTAGTGATAACATACGTTATACAACCAGACCTAAGCATTTACTTACAGACTTTCGACCAATTGATATTGCATTTGTATATTGATTTTAGTTTTTTATGAAATCAGGATTACCTACTTTTTTGGGGGGGTGGTGGTGGTGGTGGAGGGTGATTGATTAATCGCTCTTCATATTTTGAGTACATTTTTGAGATGTCAATTTCAAATTCTGGTGATGTGGTAAGCAATAATGACTTTTCTTTTAAATTCGTAGATATTCACATAATAACACAGAAAAACAACACAATCTCAAAGTATTTAAGCTAGAATTTGTTGCACAGGAATAATTAAAAAGTCATTGGAGGTATGAGTAGTAATCAACAATGATATTTGCAGCTTTCATATCGCAATATCTGTAACTAATTTAAGAATTGCGTGTTTTCAGACCTTGAAAACATTAGCTTTTGCTTCTCGTAAGAAACGACACATGAAGGTGATCTGATTCTAGTTTAATCACGGTCTATAATTCTTGATTAGCATTTTTGTTTTATTTCGTAAATTAAAAATTATAAAAAAAAACCCGTTAAATTCTGTTTTGTCCTTTAAATTTACATAGCGGAAAATTAGGTAAATCTCCTCAGGTTAACATACGTTTGTCGACAGCGTCCTATCAAATTATTATGTTCCTTCGAATTCAAGATTTCAACAAGATTTATTTATGTTTGAAGAAGCATATTTCCTCAAAGTTCCTATTGAGTAAGGATTTATTGAAAAAGTCATTTTCTCAATGAGCCACGTCGAACCACGTAAAAGCAAAAACAAGATAGTAGTGGTATTTGTAACTTTCATCCCCTCATTCCTTCCTTTTTTTTCTTCCTTCTTTTTAGATAGTCGGTGTTGATCATGTTAAAGAGTGTTCCGCCCACAGATTGAGAAAATCAAGAAACCGCATTGGCATTGTTGAAACTAAACAATGAGCTAGTCTTCTTAAAGTTAAATTTATAATATATATCTATACAAGTTCTTTGAGAAAATTCGGCAAGGTATAGAAGTGAGGATATAATATTGAAAGTGTACTAGGCACGGTTTGGATATATACAGAGAACGTAAAAACGTTTCGTAATGTATGTTACCATAACACATTAACCCATTACCAGATGACAACAATTTAGACTGGCCGATATTGAAAGAAGTTGCAGACAACAAGTTAAATCTTATGGATTTTTTTTATTTTTCATCTTTATAGGTAGAAAACACGTTGTAAAACGAAGCAATTGTTTGTTAAAAGTAAATTCTTCACTTTACACGAGGTTTTCCTAGTGGCCCTTAGAAGCCTTTTAGCGTTCAAAAGTGTCATGGAGTAGGAACGGGTACATATATCTAAAGTACATGAGCAAGAATACCATGATGGTCCTAAATCGCTCATCCGATTCATATGCTAATTAAAGTACTTTTTGTGTAAAAAAGGACACAACTGGGGTCAAATAAATAATATCAATGCTACACACCTAGTTTAAATGCTTAAGGCTTTATGATTTAATCCGACATTTTAACTCCCCCAAGGAAAGTGGTTTTGGAAAACACGTAAACAAGAGAACTTCATGTTACAAGCAATTTCTCCATTCCCCACAGTGTTTTCTACCTTAAAAACTACTTAAATTCAATTTCAATCAAATTCTAATTACCAAAGCAACTTCTTTCAGTTTTTACAAGTCTTAAATTTTGGCATCGGGTCACGGGTTTAGAGGAGAGGAATATACAATTGCGCTTATTTTTCCCAAACTTTGGACTTCTGGGTAAGGGCCATTTTTGACCTATTTTGGTACGATTTTGGCATCCTCAGTAGAGAACCATTTGGATATACTATATTCAAAAATTGAATGCATTATACTTTATACCTGGGCGAAGTAGATTTTTTACCCAATGAGTATAAATTCTCGTAACACACCACAAAATCATGTTGTAATGCTATATAGAAAATATGAATGCCTAAGGTCTTATATTTAGGAGGACAAGACTTTTGAAATTGATCTAATTGGGTGTTTTTCCAAACTTTTTACCTCTTGGAGGGGTTATTTTTGAACTGGATTGGAGCGTTCTTCCAAACTTTTGACCCCAGGGGCAAGGCTGCTTTTTACTGCAGGGGCATAATCCCTACAAACATGGAGGATAACTATTGGGTTATGCTACATCCCAAATATAAACACTTAAAGCCTTACAGGTAAAAATAATAAAAGATTATTTTTAAACATGCTCAAATTGAGAAAATTCCCAACTTTTGAGCCCAACTGCAGGGCTTTATTTACCCAAGGGGCCTAACTTTTAATAACATACTACAAAGCTATCTAGTTTATAATACATGCCAAATATGAATGTCCTAGGCGATATAGTTATGGAGGGGAAGACTTTTGAACTTGCTCTAATTCAGCCTTTTCCCCCCAACTTTGACCTCAGGGGCGGGCAATTTTTGACCCCAGGGCTATAATTTTTGAAAACTTGGTAGAGAATCATGTGATTATGTTTTATATCAAATATAAATGTATGAATAAAAAGTATCGAAAGATTTACTAAATTTCCCATTTGAAATTCCACCTTGACGGAATGAAAATCTATTAACAACCTTTGTAAAGCTTCATCCAATGAAAATCTCTACCGTGTTTCAGCTCGATTGGCCTTCTGGTTTTGGAGGAGAAGATTTTTAAAGAAATTGTGGACGGACGGACAGACGGGCAGATCGGACGACGGATAATGACCGATTATAATAGCACACCTCTCACTTTATGCTCAGATGAGCTAAAATTAGTCATTTTATACATGTTTCTAAATGTAACATAAAGAATTCCATCTTATAGAAATTAATGGATACACTTGACGTCATGACTCAAATTGACGTCGAATATTCGTTCAATTCTTTTCGAGATGGCGTCGTAAAATGACAACTGCACATAGTTTGTTGGACCGCGTTATGAAACATTAAGCCGTAAGTGTCGTCATATTTTTCAAAACGAAATATCTTGCCCGGTCATACTTAAAATGGTACACATCAGCGTTCAAGTATAAAATACGTTAGGTCATTACACAACTGCAGTTCTGTCATTGAAAACTTAAAAAAAACGTACACCTTTTGCCAACGAATATGGGTTTATTTTAAATACGCGGAACAAGTTTAAAGAACGTAGCGGTAATGTTGTATGATCTTTCTCTCTCACTCTCCCTCTCTTCTATCTCTCTTCTCTCTCTCTTCTTTCTCTCTCTCTCACTCTCCCCTCTCTTTCTTTCTTTCTTTTCATCCAGAGACGAAACACGAAATTCAGTTGATAGTTGTGCTGATTTGCTTCAATATCAGACTATTCGGTAGAATCCATTTATTATTTGTTAGATATATTGTCCGGACAGGCCACACGAGACAATCGTATTAATTACTCGTCTGTAATAACAGTTGTCAATAGATTTCTCAGCAACAAATCTAGCCATAGATAATAGAATACAGTATGCTGTAACAGCAGTTTTGAGGTTAGTTTTGTTGAAAATATACATTTAACATATTATTATACTATGACGCTCTCTGATGCCCTAAAGAAATACAATTTTGGAAAACATTGTGAGAAAATAAGAAATGTCTTGACACATACCCATACAAATCGACAAAATCTTATGTTGCTCCAAATTGATGGAAATCTAAATTGATATTTTAATACGAAAATCATACATGCACCAGAGAGAATCAACCGGGTAGAAATAGTTTGTGGTGAATAAACTAAGACAAGGCTTTTTAAAAGATGAAATGAATATTTTTTTGTTTTCATGGAGGTATGCAACGAAAAACCTAATCACAGTGATCAACCTGTATGAATAAGTGTAATTAGTTTTTTCGTTTCATACTACCACGAAAACGAAAGGTATTCTCTTCATTCCTTATAATTTAATTAAATCAAGCGGAAAAACAAATATTTAACAAATTATGATACATTTTATTGAACTATTTCGTGCGGAAACATACAAAGTATAGCTGCGTGCTCAAATTTTTGTTCGTTGAGGTATGAATATTTTTTCGGCCAACCAGAACGCTCGTTTTTGATAGAAACTAAAAATTAAATTATTCACAAATAATTTCTTCTTTTCCCCTCAATGGTTTCTTTCGACGCATGATGATACTTGTAAAGAGTTTAATTTAACTCTTGTCGTGCCGAATAAAATCCTCTACAGAATTGCTTTAAATCAAAGGACTGGCGGCACTGGAAACGCTTATAGTAGGTTAAAAATTATTTCGGAAATTTATCGTGTATATGTTGTGCCCAATCTTGAGAATATGCCCATTCTTAAGAACGGGCAGACACATTTTGCCCATTCTTAAGAATGGGCGTCCATTCTTAAGAATGGTCAATACAGTTTGTATCTGTTACCGAACGCGATTTTTTCGATCAATATCGACCAATATATTATGAATCGACCAACCAGTCGTCAATAAATTGCTAGATTAACCAAACAATAAATAAATGGTATATTTAACCGTGCGGGTTGACAAACACAAGGTGGAGAGCTTTCACTTCTACAGAACACAATTTTGTCGCACTTCTCTTCCACATTCGGAGCAGCTCGCACCCCGAGATAAATAAACAGGTTTATATTTTTTAACTTTTACAAGTTCCTGTTCCAAACTGGACTCTAAATACCTTAAATAGTAAAATATTTATCACCTTGTGATAGATATCGCAATGTACGCATGATCCGTCAGGTCGTACCTGAACTATTTCGTACCGTTTATGTTGGGTGGACGTATTGTATCTATCGCTAGATTTGTACTCGTTGTTTTATACTTTAACCCTTTCCTTTAGTGTACAATCCCAGGTTTTTACGTTCCTGAGATTTTATACCTGACAAAACATTGGGGGAAAAGAAGAAATTGTACCAAGCCAATTTCTCCTTTTTCTACAATAATTTTTACCTTGTAGGATGGTTGCTTTTTAAATTGCACTCTCGTTAATTTGTCATCTGCAACTTCTTAGGATTTGTACAAATGTAAGATTAAAAAAAAAAAAAAAAAAAACACAAAAAAACAGGAAAGTGTTGAGTGCTTTTATGCAAGGAATGGTTACAGGCCTAATTCTAGAACTGTTGTCTTTTACTTTTTAATGTAGTGACATTGTCCTATTGCACCATATAGGGATTTGAAATAGCATTTGATGAAGCCATAGCCCGGGTGGTAGGGTATAATGTCTATGTGGGTCTACCCTGGTCCAAATAAAGACCCGGGTTCTGCAGTTAAGGAAATTATGGAATTGTCAATTAATGCCTGGGAGGTAGTGTATAATATGTGTGTAGGTCCACCCGAGTCAAATTATGGACCCGGGTTTTGCAGTTAAGGCAAATTATGATATTGACAAAATGAATGAATTTGAATAGTCTTTTGAATGGTATAGATCAGAACGGAAATGGTTTGATTTTGTGCTTTGAAAGTTTTGAGCAGGTTGTATTAAATTCAAAATGCTTGAGCTAATGTTTTAATCAAATTGCTTCGAAAAAAAAAATGATTAAAAAAAAAATGATATAAACCATAAAACATCATGTTTCATTCACCAAATCAATTGAAATCAGTTGTTTTATTTCAATATCGGGTATCACAGCCTCCTTTAGGACCTGACTGAGGTAATCGCTTCCACCAAAAGGTTGACATGTAAAAAAAACACTTTCAGATGTTAAAAACATGAAAAAATAAGACCCATTAAATTGCATTTCAATAAGTCACACTGTCACTTAAGTTTTGTCTTGATTGATTGATTGATTACATGGGGTTTAACGCCACTTGTAACAGTATTTCAGTCATATCGCAGCCGCTCAGAGCACCTAACAATGGATTTCTGTTATTTCTCACACCAGTGCTACCACTACATCCTTACCTGGCCTCCAACTGCTATTCCACTTAGGTTTACAATTATCCACCCATTGGTGAGAGACAAATGTCGGAAAGAATATGTGCCGCCGCCGGGGATCGAACCCATGACATCCCATTTTGAAGTTTGACCGAAGATAAACAATAGGAACACATATTTATTGAACTGACTTCCCTTACAGTATTTCAGTCATATCATGAAGGCTTGAGCACCTACCCCTAGATTCTCTCATAGTGCAACAACAACATCCTTTCTGTGCCCCCAGCTGCTCATTAGACTTAGGTTTACAATTATCTACCCAATTGTGGGAGGCAAATGTCTGAAAGGATTTTTGTCCCAGCCGGGATTGAATTCGCGACCTCACAACTGGGAATGGCATATGTTACTAACTGTGCTATGGACGCAGTCCCCAAAAGTTATATTGTCATAGGCAATATACATGGCAATGTGTTACAGTGTTTTTAATAGTCTTTATTTAAAGCATCAAAATGTGAAGATGAGTGGGAATAGGTTCAAGAGCACAAGCCAATTGAAAGGCATTGTACAATCCAGGTAACTCAGTTTGTAACACATTTTTTGTTAAATTCACAAGTTCACTTTGTCAAAATTCAAAGAAGTTGTAGACAACAATGAAATTAGAGTGCAATTTGAAAAGTAACTAACCCAAAGAATAGAAACTATAGTTGGAAAAGAAGAAATCACTCATTACAAGCAATTTCTTCTTTTTCCAAAATGTTTTCTCAAGTATAAAATCTTAAGGACTTATAAAGCAGGGATTGCACAGGAAAGTGTGAAATAAAAGAATATGCCTATTAAGTACATACAAATTCTTTGCAGTCTAATCAGAATTAATACTTTCAGACTCAACAAAGATGGTCAGTAAATATGCTCTCCACACGGAGTTAATTGCTACAAGCTAACATCTGCTGTGTTGACTTGATCACTCATTATCAATGTTGTCAACACAAAGTCTATTGTTTTTCAGATTTTAATTTCAAGTTCATATCACCCAATGAAATGCAATGTCATTGACCCCACTGTTCATGCAAACAATCAATATCTTGTATCCATTAAAGGGGTGATCAAAAGCAATCAGTCATTTAGCTCACCTGGTCACAATATGCTCATGATGGGTTTTTGTTATCCTTTAATGTCGGGCATAAATTCAGCAATAACACTTTAGATTTCACAATTTTGGTGGGTTTTCCCAAACTTACAGAAATTATTGAATGGTCATTAGGAAGATCCCTTTGGACTTTGATGACATTACATCCTATTTCACAGGAAAAGTGTTCTTAATGCCAGTTTCCTCTTTACAATGCAACAGGTGCTTAATTTTGGCTCGATCTTTCTCAAACTTGCTGGAAGTGGTTATATAGTAATGAGGAATATGACAGCTCATCACAACATGCATCATATGGCTCTCATGTATAATCATAGGATCTGTTATGTGCCTATGTTGTATTAAAAGTGGAACGTTGTAATAGATGTAGCTTGTGGTTTTACTTGTGTGAGAAATGACAGGAGCCATGGTTAGGTGCACCATATGATATCCATGTATCAGAAAGTGGCTTTAAACACCATTCAACGAATAAACCTTGATGACAATACAAGATCCTTGTATAGAATATAATAAAAAGGGGCCTTTACCCTTTCCTGTTTGTCAAAATTTAAAATTGTTCAATTTGAAAGAAGCTGCAGACAACGATAAAAAGACAGTGCAATTTGAAAAGTAACAAATGTACAGGGTAGAAATTATTGTGGGAAAGAAGAAGTTGCTAGTTACAAGCAATTTCTTCTTTTCCCACAATGTTTTTGCTAGCATGAAACCATGAGGACCTATAAACCAGGGATTCAACAGGAAAGTGTTAATGACAATTGCCTTGTTATGGCTTACAAGTCAAAAATCTTGGCTTAGTCTCCGTGTTTTATGCTGCAAGGGAATTCCAAATATTTTTATTATGTGGAAGTCCCAATATCAAATAAAATAGCATATTTCACCAAATATCAAGAGAAACTCTGCCGTTCATACAGGTTAACAAAATGTTAGACTGATCAAAGTTAAAAGAAGTTACAGACAACACTTTCATCAAGACTTAAATTATGATAATCTTTGTCTTTTGGGTAAAAACTTTGTAGATAATGAAGAAAATGGCTTATAACAAGCAATTTCTTTGTTGTCCACAATGTTTATCAAAGCTTTTTAAATGACAGGCATCAAAAAGTGGAATGGTGTGGGAATGGGCTAGGTGAAAATATCCTAGCAACTCAAACCCATTATCACACAACAAATTTTAGACTGGTTCTAAATGAAAAAATTTACAGTTGACATTTCAAATCAGACTAAGATTGGAAAGTAACTGCCAAATAAAGTAGTAAACATCTGGGGAAAAGGAGACATTACATGTTACAAGCAATGTCTCCTTTCCCCTCAAAGTTTTCTGTGATCATATTTCCTCAGGTTGCCAAAAAGCAAAATTGTCTGGTCATGGGTTAAGTAGTCAAATTTGTAGAAAGAACCATAATGCTAACAGAATAGTTTTTTCCATCAAATATCAAGTAAAAAGGGGACTTAGTATCTATAACAGCTTTGAAGCTCATTTTATACTTTTATGCCCCTGCATCGAAAGATAGGGGGCATATTGTTTTACCGTTGTCCGTCTGCCTGTCATTGAGTCTGTCTGTCTGCAAAACTTAACCAAAAAACTTAACATTGCCAATTACTTCCAGCATATTTAAAATACATCTCCATAATATGCATCTCCTCATTTCAAAGTCAAGGTCATGTGATAAGGTCTAGGTCACACACCAAGATCAAACACAAAAAACACTCATGTACGGCGGAGGCATTGTGTTTCACAAACACATCTTGTTTGCCTGTACATTTTTCCACCTTTATGATATTTGTATGGTCATCTTAATGACCCTTTACTCTTAATATTGTAATTGAATATCAAGGGTTCATCGCAAAACTGTAGTAACTCTGTTTTTGGCAAATTTTACAGGAGAGAGGAAAAAACATTCTCATTTTTTCATTTCTAATTTACTAAAGGAAAAATTCTGAACATATTTTCCTTTTTTTCATTAAAAGAAAATAATAAAGAAAAGAAATTGGAAAAGAAGTTGTATATAATAAGTTATATGTATATGTGTGAGTTACTACAGTATTGCACTGAAACCGCTCTAAAAGATTCATTGCATTACTGTAGTAACTACAGGTACTACTGTATTGCATACTAATTCTGATAAATTTTATGAAAAAAAAAAAAAATCCGTTCAATAATGAAGTAAAAGATTAATAAAGCTTTTTGAATTGAGATGCCTGGATCAAAATTATATGCATTGTTGATAGGTTACTTGAAGATTGTTACTGCAGCTTGAATATCCTGCTGTAGTTACATAGTTTTGATATCCCTCAGGCAATATATAATCTAACTTATATTAGCCTAACATCAACCTTGCCTACTAATTCTTGCAATAACAAAATCCAAAATAAGTATTTCAATACAAAAAAAAAAAAAATTATTAGTTTGCTTTTGGGCCAATTCTAACTCTGGCTGAAGGGGATTTGTCATTGCATTGACTCTGTCATGACCCAATTAAATAGTTTCTTATAAATTTTCCACAGAAAATATTTGATGGATTTAAAACAAATTTCACAGGGATTATCCATGGGTTACCCTTTTTTCTGATTCCTTATGTTAATCTGAAATGATTTTTTTATTGGCATAAAATAATTATGTATAGTGAAAAATCCTTTTATCAGAATCTTTGGTCAGGTTTCAACCAAATTCCACATCAATAGGTCTTGGAAAAGCTTTCTCATATTTCTGAAAACATGGCTTTTATATACAAGAAAGATTCTTGGGTGATCCCTTATAATGCAGATCCTTTATTACAACCAATAAAAAACAACGGGGGCTTTTATAGGCCAGGCTTAATTCTATGATTCTGATACCAATTATGACCATAGAGAGTCGTGTCTCAAGTTGCAGAGACCCATGGAAATAATTCTTTTTCCTGGAATAAAAAAGTTTCCTACCATGTATGAAGTGGCAGAATCTCAAAGGGTCACCCTATATAGAATTAGAGGATTTTGGTAGGGGTGGGGTGGGATTAAAAAAGCATTTCACAAACCCCTAATGCTGTAGGAATTATCACTGGATTTTCTTTTACTTTCTTACAAACTAGTTTCTTTGGCGACTGACAAATGGAAATTTAGACAGGTAAGATTGGAAATGCTCTCCCCATGACTAGGATAGCTTATAGCTCTGTTATTTGGCATTATGCATAAGATCATGGTCCTCTATGAGAACTGCTATGAACATTACTTTTATGATTTGTGAGATGGCTTAGCAAAAGAGAAGAGAAACATTAGGCCTTTAGAGATACAGAGAATATTTTCTTAAACAACAATATTACTCAAAAAATTTCTAAACAGTTTATCAATGAACTTGGTATCAATATTTGTCACATGGTTCTCCAAAGTTCCCAGGATCTCCTTTGGGCAATGAAGAATGAAGACATTAAGATTGTTTTATTTTACTGAGCACTCACCAATACATTTTATAGATGTACAAGTTATAGTGAATGATCAAAGGTCAATTTTGTCTTTACAGGTTATAGACAAAATTGACCTTTGATCACTCACTTTAACATGTACATCTATAGTTTATTTTAAACTAATTTAGTAGCTATATTATGTAGGTTGTACATCTCCATAAATCATCTGCAAAGAAATGATATATTTAACTGGTTGAAAATCTGGGCTTCATAAGCAAAAGTATAATTAGGAATCTTCTCTTGACCCATAAAAGAAAAGACTTTGAAATTTGATACTAAAAAGTCTTCTTTGAAGCTGTTTTTGATAAATGTGATGAAAATATCTGAAATAATAACCTTTTGATCCCTATTTTTACAAGCCAAACACATATTTGGACTTTTCTTGAAATATGAATACATGTGTTTTTCTTACCCATCAGTTAATATATTATACTACAGCAAGTGTTCTGCTAGAGTCTATTTGTCTATTTAAGTAATGGTAGTAAACACATACAGGCATCTTGAATGCCTCTGCATTTAGCTAAAAGAAGATCTTTGGTAAAGACTGAAACCTGTAGAAGTTGGCCTAGATATGTGGACTAGCATTTGTTTTTACTTGAATAACTATAGAAACATTAGTGGAAAGACTTTAATTATCAGAAACTTTGCCTATGAGTTGTATTGGGATATATGCTGGTTAGAACAGTATATCAGTAACATTCAATGGGCTTAACCCATTACCACACAATGACGCCTTCTAACGCTCAAGAGAGGCAGTTGGGAAAACATGGTATGAAATGAAAAATTTTAATGTTGCACCATGTTTTCCACCCAGTTAGTTGAAAAAACCTAAAATTTTGTGAACCTAAAATTGTTGTCTGCAACCCCTTTCACCTTGGGCCAGTCTAAAATTTTGCCGTCTTATAATCGGTTTATTATGCATCTACGTAATGCAGACAACAATGTGGTTGGATGCAGTTTGAAATGAAATCATTGTATGTAGTAGAAAATATTGTGGAAAAAGAAGAAATTGCTTGTTACAATCAATTTCTTCTCTTTCCACAATCTTTCCTCAAGTATAAAATCACAGCAAGGTAAAATCCCGAGTTGGAACAGGAAGGGGTGAGATAGCAACAACATACCAATTGATTTAGTATATCATTGAAAGCATCTTGTTGTAATATTGATTTTTGCCATTTCAATGTTAAGATTACATGTACCTTTACTTTCACTTGTATGTCAAATTAGAAGTTAACTCATTTAACTACTTTGAAGAGAACAGCTCTATTGAAGTCAGTTATTTGTGTGTTTGTATGGTAATTAATGCCACACTTTAAAGATCCCCAGCTATTTCATCACTTAGTCCACCTATCCCTTTCCTGAACAAATTCTGGTTTTAAGGCATTATAATCTAAAACTTAGAGAACATTGTGGGAAAAGAATGAATTCTTTGTTACAAGCAATTTCCTCTTTTCCCGCAATATTTTCTACTAAGAAGATGTGTTAATTTAAAATTGCACCCTTTTTATATTGTCTTCTGCAACTTCTTTGAATTTTGACAAGCCTTAACTTTTGAAAAAAAACAAGAAAACAGGAAAAAATTATAAGAGTATTCACGAGCTTCCTCCGTATCAGTAAATGTAAGCCTGGGCTTTGAATATCAAAAACATAGATACCTATGTGACAAGCAGTGCAGTCATAGAGATTTGAACCTGCAACCCTCAATTTCTCTCAGATTTATAGCCTGCCACTAATGAGACGTGCAAAACCCTTGGTTGATTGTCCAACTAAACAGGCTAGCTATGAGGGAAACTTCTTGGCTTATTTCTGCTTTTTTTTTTTCATTTAACCTATTCCTACACAATAACACTCTTGGATGCCCCTCAAGAAAAACAATAGGGAAAACATTGTAAAAAATGAAGAACTTGCTTGTTGCAAGCAATTTCTTCATTTTACATTATGTTTTCTACACAAAAATTTCAAAAGAAATTTAAAATTTCTCAGATTTTAAATCTTTGTCTGCAACTAATTTCAATTTGGACCAGTCTTAAATCTTGGCATCTGGTAATAGGTTAAATATGAATTTTTATTCCTCATGGATTTGATACATTTGCATTTGGCCTGTAAAAATAGCTTATTTTATATTCACATGCCAAATATTTAATTACTACCTTTCTTTTTTATTTGTTTGTAGTTCAATGCTATTTTCAACTGTAACTCAGTTATATCAGGGCAACTGATGCACCTAACCATGGCTTCCTGTTGTTTTCCATACCAGAACTTGAACATTCAAGGAGCTACCATATAATGTCAATGAAAAGTACTTTCTTTTGGCCATTGATGAGAGACAAATTAATCACACATGCAATGACACATGTTGAAAATGAATATAGCTGATCTGTGGTTCAAACTCATGACCTTTGGATTCAGGATCAAAGTGTGTTACTGACTATGTTAACTGAGTTCAGCTTTTTTTAGCTCACCGTACAACAAGGTGCTCATGTAGGACTTTTTTATTGTTGAATGTCCAGATTGTCCTCTGGTTGTGTGTTGTTTGTCATTCATTGTCGATTCAGTGTTACCGCTCTACGGGTCACAATTTTGGTGCAACCCTACTCAAATATGCTGAATTTTTATGCCCCCGCATCGATAAGATCGGGGGCATATTTTTTTACCAGTGTCTGTCTGTTTGTCCATCTTAACCTGCCTACTAAACATTTTCCTATAACTTCAACCCTGATTAAGTTGCAATGCTAATACTTTGCATGTAGATATGTCTCAACAAGGCGCAACTGGGGAAGGTCATTTCATCAAGGTCAAGGTCAAAATTTTAACCCTTTGCCTGTTTCTAAAGAATTCTTGTTTAGGGGGCATAGTGTTTCACAAACACATCTTGTTTTTATTGAACTGTTGATGATTTCAATTTTTTATGTTGACATTCCACCCAATATCAAGGGGGGGGGGGGGAGTTGTAATAATGACCATGTCAAGGCTACCGCTCTAACCTTGCAGTTTGGGGTAAATCTTTCTATAACATGCTGAAAATGTTTGTATGGTCATAGGGATGATCTCCATTCACCCATTTGCAGATGACAAAACTTAAGACTGGTCAAAATTGAAAGGAGTTGCAGACGACAATTTGAAGTTTATGAAATTTTAGATTTTTTAACTTTCTAGGCAGAAAACATTGTGAAAAATGAAGAAATTGCTTGTAACAAGCAATTTCTTCATTTTACACAATGTTTTTCCCGTTATTTTTCCTAAGGGATGTCCAAAAGTGTCATTGTGTGGTAATGGGTTAAATAACCGTGGTTCCAATTCTGTCTATACCAGGTGAAAAGCCAACTTCCTTGTTCCACGCAACATATCACTCTTATGGCTCAAGCCTGCTGAAAATGTATGATTGATGCCTATGGAACATGGTAGCATTTCATCCATTGTCACTGGAAAAGGGGCTTTAGTGACTAATTCATTGATACTGCACTATAGATCATAATTTCAGCTCAACTGGCTAAAAGCCATAGGGTTATTGACATGGCTTGATGTCTGTTGTGCGTCCAGTAGTCTCTCTGTCCGTAAGTTTTACTGAAAAATCCTCTCACTAGAGTACTGAACTGAATTCAACCAAATTCACAGAAATGATCCTTGGGTGACATTTCATCAGATTCCTTCAAAGAATTTTGATCAGTTTGAGAACATGGGTGGAAACATTGTATGTTGAAAGTTTTAAAAGGCCACTCAGAACCAGTGGATAAATTTCAACCAAATTGTGCATGAGGAATCCTTGTGTGAACCTGAATCAGATTCCTTCAAACAAATTTGATCAGATGAAAATCTTGTCTTTAACCCATTCCCACACATTGACACTCTCTGTCACCCCTCAAGAAACCAATTGAGAAAACATTGTGTAAAAAGAAGCAATTTGCTTGAACCAAGCTATTTCTTCATTTTCCATAATGTTTTAAAAAAAATGAAAAATTAGAAAATTCACAGGATTCAATTTGTTGTCTACTACTCTTTTCAATATGCACTGGTATAAATTTCACAGGAATGACCCTCAGAATGACTCTTTGTCAGATACCTTCATATAACCTTGGTCAGTTGAAAAACATGGCTTTTATGTCCATGGCATAGAATGGATATTTTAAAAATTTTGTAAATACCTTTTTATTTGAATGAATTCTACATACCTTAACTTGACTATTGTAAAAAAGTGAAAAATTTTAAGTGCTTCTGTAGAACTATTTCAAAGAATTCATTGCCCAGATTTATTTGCCAGATATGGCAAAGATAATTCAGTTTATATTGAATTCTGTGGCCGCGGCAATATTGCTTTCGGTAGCATGTCAGACTTATAATCAGCTAGGGTGTTCCAGGTTTGGTTCTGGGTTTGCCGCAAATGTGCTTTCCGACATTTGTGGAGGCTCGGAAAGGATGTAGTTATTGTGTACTTGTGAGAAATACTAGGAATCCATGGTTAGATATATATGAAGTATTGTGCTGTCTTAGAGGCAATGTAATTGTAACTACTCATCTAATCACCCTTTTTGTCCATTATACTTATGAAACATGCCTAAATGTTTGTGTAGTCACCAAAATGACACCTTTATAAAGGATGGTTACTTTAGTAGAATAGATGACACAAGATTGTAAGTGATTTAGCATCCATTTGTTACTCTTGTTTGTAACCGATACCACATAATTTCACTTACCGCCCTGAAG
This sequence comes from Fragum fragum, assembly GCA_946902895.1. Lineage (NCBI taxonomy): Eukaryota > Metazoa > Mollusca > Bivalvia > Cardiida > Cardiidae > Fragum > Fragum fragum. Next base: position 63,203,288 of record OX336369.1, on the reverse strand, counting down.
AAATATGATTAAGGAAAATTTGAAGCAAGAGGAGCAAATGGCTTGTAACAAGCTATTTCGCCTTTTTGCCAAATATTTTCTACCTTATTTTGTGCTTATTTCCAATTTGAGTAGACTTTGCAAAATTTCCTGCAGCTTAATTCTATCAGTTTTTACATTATCTAACATTTGTCTGGTAATTGGTTAATCCATTCCTACACAAGAAAATTTGACAATGGTCCAATAATTGAAAGAAGTTGCAGATGATAATTTAAACTCAATGAAACTTTAGATATTTCATACTCCTGGTTATAAAACATGATGGAAAATGAAGAAATTGCTTGTTACAAGCAATTTCTTTATTTTACACAATGTTTACCAATTGTTTTTTAAGTGTTGTCAAAAAGCGCCATTGTGTGGGATTGGGTTAAAGTTGTTTTCCTTTACGATGCTGTCCGGTGATCTTGCGCATCTAAGATAACTTCCATAATGCGCAAGATCACCGGACGCGCAAGATCACCGGACACGCAAGATCACCGGACACGAATGTATCAAGGTGCTACCGTTTTTTGAGAGGCGTAAAACCTCTTATTGTCACGGTTAAAATTCGTTGAATAACTTCACACTCTTAATAATGTCACATATGCCTTATTTTTAATCAAAAGACGGGTTTACACGCTGACAGAATACGGTAAAAACAGTCATAGTGACATCGTCATTTCTTAAGGGTTGACTGCGTTCCGTCTTTGTGTTTTCTAAGATGGAAGATTGATAACAGAATAAGAATACGAAATATTAGATGTTATTGATCTTACAAAAACAATATGACCATGATATTTTATTTTTCCATGGGACGACCTTTTAAAAAGATTATTGGTTCACCGGAAGTTATATCGAACGACTGTAGTGAAGCCGTATCGGAGTGGGTTTTTCTATAATAACGTTTTATTATGGTATATTTCGGTTCACATACAAATTAAATGTTCTAAAATTAATATTTCTTACAGTATTACCATCGAATAGGCCTATTTTCCTATTAAAATCGACGTTTTGCCCTTTCTTAAGAATGGGCAAAGCCTTGATTTTACCATCTGCCCATTCTTAAGAATGGGCATTCTCAAGAATGGGCACGACATATACATCTCTTGCTTTCAAGAGACAAACAGGTAGTGTAGATTAAGATATGTTTGCAGTCTGATCTTCATGTTTACCTCCTGCCAAAACAGGAATATGCTGGGGTTCAGCATGACAAGTATGACAAGGGTTAAAAAGACGGTACATCCTGATTTTGTGAAGTGTCAGATGAACGAAGTTCCGAATATTTAGATCTAAGTACACTTGTCTCATATAACATTCGATTATGTGGGTAATTGAATAAATTGTTACTCCTTAGTGACTGAATTTAGGATCACATTTTTCTTCTTTAAAGACATGTTAAGTGATAGAACACTTACCGAAATATTGATCTTCTTCTCCTCACAAGTCTGGAAATTACCAGAAAAAAATACATTTTAAAATCGCTAATTTTCCTGGTATTAATCTGTTAGCAGGCGATAGAATTTTAGACTGGTCAAAACTCAAATAAGCTACAGATGACAATTCAAATTGCACTTAACCCTTTCCTGTTTTAGACCTATCCAAATGCAAAGGTTTTACAGACGAAAAATCAAAGTGGAATTAATTTGAGAATTTATCAGTTTCTTTTTTTTTTCAACAAAGCTGTCAAGAAAAAGGGGGGTGGGTGGGGGTGTAGTAATTGGTTAAAGCATTTAGATGCTATAGTTGATCGACTGACAGATTGATTTAAGATATACACATGCTCACTTTAATCTCAATCAAAAAGAGGATATTAAGTAATCATGCCAATGATCATATAATACCGCATTGATTAACCCTTTCCTGCTCAATCCCTGTTATTTACGTCCCTGTGATTTTATAGTTGAGGAAAAAAAATGTAGAAAAAGAAAAAAAAAAAAAAATACTTGAAACAAGCAATTTCTTCTTTTTCTACATGTTCTACCATATTGAATGGCTTTCTTTAAAATCAAATCCACCCAAATTTTGTCTAAAAAATTCTTTGAATCTGGACAGGTCTTAAAGTTTGAAAGCCAGCAAAAAGTTTAATAGATAATCTATAAACAGATAAAACGAGGTGTTGATTACGTTTTTGATGACATATTTGATCATCTCTGTATTCCGTGACTATGAATTCCACATAAAATGACTAATTTTTTGCGATAGTTGACAAAATCCTTTGATTTTGTCGTCTTATGATAATCCTTGTAAAGTACATCTTAGCGACGTTGCTAAATGAGGTATCACGTTAATTACATGACGTCATTTTCAACGGAATCGTTACCATAGGCTTCAACTAAAAGTATATATATCTTATAGACTAGTGTAATATCCCACATGTAATATTAAAAGCATTTAACAGATTTATTTCAATCCAGTATCAAAGATCATAATATGAATACCAGTGTGAAAGGGCCAAACGCAGAAAACGCCTTTTCATAACATTAACAAATAATCATTTTTGAACCTTTTCTTCTTCCTGAGAGATAAATGATGCTTTGACAGAATAGATCTCTGTCAAACAACTGGTTACAGTTAGAGGTGCAACATTCAATTACTACAATAATTGTGTTAATTTTCATCTAGACAACCCATTTAGGATGCCTTCAACTGCTCATCGGAATCCAACCATTATTGACAAGTCTTAATGAACATGCACAGTTTAATTTAAACATTTAACCCATATCATGCGGAACCCGGAATATTTCTGTATTGACAATAGCTGTGGCAGGTGTATAAACTAAGATCAGCCTGCACAGATGTGCAGTCTGATCTTAGTCTACACTACCTGCTTGTTCTTTTGGTGTCGAGCAAATATTTCAACACAAAGAAGATCTAAATTTGACAAAAATTCAAAATTATGTGAAGAAAGGATAAATATTCAGCAGGATAAGGGTTAAAGGTATTGCAAATGGTAATAGGATAACAACATAAATGTTTCTGAACCCTTTTCTGTACAAACCCAAGATTTTACATCTCTCTGACGTTATTCTTGTGTTAACATTGTTGAAAAGTTGTTTGTAACAAGCAATTTCTACTTTGCCGGCAGTACGTTCTATCAACACTTTGAAGAAGGGAGAAATGCTTATAAAAAACATTTTTTCATTTTCCCAATTTATGTTCTACCTGATAGTATTTTTTTTAAAATTGCATCCAATATTCGTTATCAGCTGCAATATCTTTCAATTTGGACCAGTCTAAAATTTCAAAAAAAGGGAAAAAGGGGAGAAAGGGTTAATCAGGACGAATTAAGACTTAACAGGTTGTAAGGAAATCGTATGCGTTAAACAAAGGGAGAAATCCTTCAAGTAATTTTAGATTACATTGGTCGAAAAAATGCACTCGAAGAAAATGCGTCAGAAAAAATAATATGAAAAGACGTTCTGATTTCGACATGTCATTAAAAGAAAAAGATCTATTGTTGTTTTGGATTTCTTCTTCTATTTTAAGCTTATGTATTAAAAGACAATATCAAAAAGAAAAGTAACACAACAGGAAACGGCGTAAAAAAGATCATACGATATCTCTGTTTTTTGTTGTTTTTTCTGATGGTAAAAGACAAATGAGTTTCTATCAATGTAGATATCTATCAAGTCCCAATAATGTATCACCCATAACATTCAATTTACAGAATAACGACGTTAATTTGTACTTTTGGGTTAGAAGAAAAGCCAATTTTCGGTGACTTTATTTTGTGCGGGTTTGTTGAAATCTGAATTCTGAAGACACATAAATCGTTAGTAAGCAAACGAGGCGCAATATATATATGTACAACGTGGATGCACATTTTATCTGGTGTTATCCCATTTCTTTAAAAGTGATCGCTGTGAGGATATCAGGATAAGCATACTTTCTTCTATTTGAATGAAACATGAGACATTTTATCTCAAATCAATTAATTGTCATTTAATATTTTGTATCAAACATTGAAACGCTTAAGATTGTCTTAAAATATAGTGACACTGCCTTTAAGATAAGATTTTGTGTTTAACAGGGTCAAAATAAGCACGACTAATATCTTTATTGAATACAAATCTAAAAAAGCAGTTTATTTTTCGGAGAAAATTACATGGACTGGAATGATAGCTATGAAAGCGTTCAAATAAGAGATTTCATTGTAAGGTTATATTTTTTTGAAATTTCATTGCAAAGTAGCAGCATTCTTTTTAAAACGTTTCATTTAGGTGATTTTGAAAAAAAGTCTTTGATCCAACCAAGAAAAAAAAAAAGATTTAGAAAACAAATAAATACGGTCGGAAACATAAAACAAAAAGAAAATCGTCATTTGGAGACCTAAACGTCGTAACAATAGCTCTTCAAAACACCTGTTAAGGCGTTTAGGTAGCAAATTAACAAAAATAATTTTCACACAAATATTTGAGGTCAACATGGAACATTTGGTTTAAATGAGTGTTTTGATTGATTACTAACATCTTTTATTATCTTTTTGTTATGATGGCGATACATCATCTTGCATTTGCTTTGACCTGCGTATGAAAATTGTCATATTTCAAGAGACCGAAGGTCGAGTGGAATATATATATGTTTTCTACAGCAAAAAGCAATACAAGATGTTGTATCGTAATCATAATATAATATTCTATTTATTACATAACAATTTAATGATTAGTTTCGTCTATCAGAAAAGAACGATCTGATTGATCGAAAAAAATCATTCATACTTCAATGAACAATATTTTGAGCACGCAGCTATTTTGTTTTCTTCCGTAGAAAATAGTTCCCAAAAAATTGTATCAAAATTTGTACAAATATTTCCTTCTTCGCTCGATGTTATTAAAATATAAGGAATAAAGAGATTTTTTTTGTTTTCATGGAGGTATGAACCGAAAATACTAATCACACTGTATGAATCTGCTTCGCGTATTCAGTCTGAGATCATCTACAGAATGAAAATGACGTCATCTAAGACTGTCTAATATGGAACCATATTTGACACTTATCAGATAGGGATTTCTTGTTGGTGTGTCCGATTTTGTCTGTGAGGAATGTATATATTTTACTATAAAATTTTACTATTAATATTTAGATATATTATAAATAATTGTAAAACATAGTTTATAACATAGATTATCTTTAACGAAATAATAATGACAATAAAAGATTATTCGATCGCTTTCATGCAGTAGGTTTAAAAGAGCTGGAAGCCATTCTTCTCTATTACGATAGACACAGGACATTCCACCAGTTGACAAATGAACCTCTTCCATTGTTCTGTCAGCTGAGATAGTTCTTTGGTTACTTAAGATCCTTTCCTATGATATGTGACAATGAAAAATAGAACTGTTCTCTATCTGAATTCGATGATTGACCAAGTCTAAGAGTTGTTGAGACAGACCGGATACTGATAAATGAACGTAAACTACCAAGTGAAAAGAGGATCACTCATGGACTCGGTTTTCTTTAACCCTTTCCTGTTTTTAAAAATTTTACACCAGTCCAAATTGAGAGAAGTTGCAGACGACAAATAAAAGTGAATGTAATTTGAAAAGCAACTGACCTATAGGGTACAAAATATTGTGGGAAAAGAAGAAATTGCTTGTTACAAGCAATTTCTTCTTTTCCCACAATATTTTATTAAGTATAAAATCAATAGGACGTAAAAACAAGTGATTGTGCAGGAAAGGGTTAAAAAATCATATCTACATTTCGCTGTTCAGAATGTAGATCTGATGACGAAGTCTGTTTGTAATACATTTAACCCCCTTTTTTTTTTAGATTTTAGACTGGTCCAATTTCATAAGTTTTACAGAGGACAATCAAGTAAAATTTATCTGAAAAAAGTCAATCAGTAAATAATCAATCTTTTCCACAATGTTTCTCAAGTATGAAAACACAGGGATGCAAAAACCAGGGGTCAAACAGTCAAATTGTACAAATAATGGAAGCCGTGATCCGTCAATTCGAATGAACGTTATATTTAGCGCATCGTGTTTAGGAAAAGGGAGTGACTCTGATATCATTGATTGATTAAATGGGGTTTAATACCACTTTTAGCAGTATTTCAGCCATATCACGGCGGCTGGAGCACCTAACAACGGATTCTTGGTATTTCCTACACCAGTAGTACCATTACATCCCTTTCTAGCCTCCAGCTGCTATTCCACATAGGTCTACGGTTATCCAACCATTGGTGAGAGACAAATGTCGGTAAAGATATATGCCGTCGCCGGTGATCGAACCCATGACTCCCCATTATCGAAGACTAGGATTCTGATGCGCTACCGACTGCGCTATGACGGCGGCGAATCTGAATTGAAACTGTATGTCTATCAAACCCTATTTTGCAAGTGCTTAATAGAGTTGTCCCATCAAGACTATTCCAATTACTATCAGGGGTTTGGCAACACATTTGGGTTGACGGTTAAATTTTAACATTAAGACTGTGTAGTTATTTAAAAAATCAAATACTACGATGCAGTATTGAACAGAACTTTGTATTGAATCCTCTCTGAGAATGAACATTTATTATCTGACTAGGCATCCGGTCTTATGACATGTAAAAATAATCCTACACCGCTTGGAGCAAATGCCAAGTTTCGAATCAATGCTATATAATAATCAGTCTAGTATCTGATGGACAACCGCAACAATTTATTGTGGTGAATAATTGCCACAAGCCTGACAATCAAATTTTAAATTAAAGTAAAAATCTAAAAATAGCCGTACTAGCAAGAAATCATTGTGGTCAAGTATCGGAATTCTGAAAGTTTTAGACATTTAGTAAACCGTGATAAGCTTTAAAAAAACGTGATGGCCAAGTGCATTACGGGATTACGTGCAAATAATTTAATTGTTAGTTTCGTCTATCAAAAACGAGCGATCTGATTGGTCGAAAAATTTAATTCATTCCTCCATGAACAAAATTTTGAGTACGCAGCCATTTTGTATGCTTCCGCACATAATAGTTCACTACAAAAAGGTATCAAAATTTGTTAAGTTGTTGCATTTTTCGCTCGATGCTATTAAATCAATAGAAATGAAGAGAATATTTTTTGTTTTCATGGAGGTATGAACCGAAAAACCTAATCACACAATGTATGAATCCGCTTCTCGTATTCATACAGTGTGATTAGGTTTTTCGGTTCATATATCGATGAAACAAAAAAAATCTCTTCATCTCTTAAATATATTGAGACTACGATTTGCAGGATTTACCGGCATAGGAAAGTGCAGTTAATGAAACTTAAAGCATTTTCTAAACCACCCTATGAAGGAGTGTGAGTCATCGTTCAGCTGTTAATCATAGCTGGCTTTGAAATAACGCACGCTTCAAATTCCAGTTGATGAAATTTTCATAAACTTCACATTGGTGTAAAAACGCGATAAAGGATTTCGACAGATTTACCTTTTTTTTTTATCTCAGAGAAGGAATACCTCCACAAGAAAAGAAAGATGCTTTAAGTTGGTGCATTATTGTAATTCGAGCTATAGGTTTTAGAATGATTTTTTTTTATTTGTAATTTCATCTTTTTGTATACTGGTATACAATACATTTTTTTACAAGACTTGGCATATTTGTATCAAGACTATTTAGTTTGAAGTCTTTTTCATTAAAAAAAATAAAATAAAAAAATGAATGAATGAAAAAACAATCTATAATAACTTATTGAAATTGACTATTTCTTGTATTGAATTCTTATATTCCATAAAGGTAGTAATAAGATTAGATGTTCATAAAATTATTTCAGCAGGTGTCAGGCGGATCAATTAGAGAATAAAGCACCGTAGCATTCGTGTGATTTGCCCCCGCGTCTAGTAAAATTTCATTAGATGTTCAGACATTTCGCAACTTCCCTCGTAACTTCTATTTAATTTGCAATTACGGTCCTTGATTCGAGTCTTCTGTTTAAACTTATGGTTCTGTCCTTTTCGTTCTTGGATAGGCAAATTCACCAACATTGGTCATAAAATTAAGATCCTGTCTAGATATAGCCATTAGCGAATGGTTTTTGGTACCACCTTCTGGATTATTACACAATGTTCGCTGCCATTTGTGTGTATCGATGAGATATGACATGCACTAAGCAAAACAGATTATAATTTTATCGAAGATATTTGATTAAGATGACAAAAGATATATAACGGTGAGGAAAGAAAGTAATTTGTGCTTATGGAAAAATGTACCAGCGACTACCACGTTGGTGTCCAGATATTCTCATAGAGGGAGAGTTCTGTGAGTTTCCTCCTTTTTAACTTCGAATTCTGATTAAAAGGCCATGTTATAGGACATGTTTTTTTATTAATCCGTGAAGGACACAACTCTCTTTTAACTGCGCTTTTAGAACCCTCATTGGTCAAAGCTTTAGAAATCCGTTGTGGATATCGTGTCATTTTTAAACCCTTGTCGGCCTTTATATCATTTTTCGAAAGGAGATACATAGTAGGTTCTAAATTGATCAAGCTAATTTCCATTTTTCTGTTTTATGATACATGTCCCAATGCTGTTAAACTATTAGAGATAGATATATCTCCTTTCGTTTTCATTTGGTATGAAAATAAAAACACAATCACGATTCTGTATGAAACCACTTTTTGGTTCGATATTATAATTATCATTGTCATGCCTGTATTAGAAAAAATATTCTCTTCATCTCCTAATTTGATATACATGATGATTAGTTACCCTCGTAAGCATTACATCATTTTAACCGCTAATAACTTTTTTCTGTCTTCCCATTCTTTGAAACTCGTTAAGCTTAGTTTCTTGAATTACTTAAGATGTTTAATAACTAAAATTACGGATCTGCCTTTCAAGGAGACCAGGTTTCCACAAGACGACAAATTATGATGGTGTCTCACGCCTCACCATAGAAGGGTCAGACAGGGTGGGTAAAAATGATGGAATACTGTCGTCAAACATGATTGTCTGTTGGTTTACTTTTATTCCAATGAGCGACTACACAAAAAGAGTTGAGATAACATCAGTGCTTCCTTGGCAATTTTGTAAAATAGTATGATCTAAGTACTGTAAATTAAATTTTATTCGTGGGTTTTTATTTTGTTTGTTTGTTTGTTTGTTTGAATGGGGTTTTACGCCGCTTTCAATAATCTTTCAGCTATATCGCGGCGGCTGGAACACCTAACAGTGGATTCCTGGTATTTCTCACACCAGTACCGCCATCATATCCTTTCCTATCCTCCAGCTGCTATCCCACATAGGGATGCTATCATAGGTCTACGATTATCGACCCATTGGTGGGAGACAAATTTTAATTTTGTATATGACATTTGTTGATATTTTTTCTAGCGTAATTCAAAATTGATGGCTTAATAAAAAACAACCAAAACAAAACAAAAAACACCTGAAAATCAATTCTACGGAATGAAAAAATTTCCTCTTAAGAGGAACGGTCAGATAATATATCCGGTCTTTTGACTCGTTCTCGAAAAAACATTAAAAATCAAAGCGCTGAAAGCGCTGAAAGCCAGAGATATGTATACAGGAGATATATAATCTGGGCAGAAAAAGTTTGATGGTCGGTTTATCGGAGGTGCCACTTTCTACCCAAATCTACTGTCGATTATGCGATTTGTGCGCTAGGGGACACAACCTGCCCACAATAATTTTCATCCCGTTGAGGTATTGTTACGATATAGTTACATGTATATCTCGTAACTTATTTTTCACCCGATCAAAATGCTTTGAAGGGATCTGATAAAGGCCACCCAAGGATCCTTCCTGTGAATTTTGGTTGAGTTCGGTTGAATTATGTTCAGTACTTTCTGATAAGAAGATTGTTAAAGTAAAAGTTGACGGACAGACGGACGGACGACGGACACCACATCATGACAAAAGCTCGTTGGCTTTCAGCCAGTGGAGCTAGCGAGAGAGGGCTAGAGAGTGAGAGAGATGGGGGAATGGAGCGTGTAGCCAGGTTCGAACGAGGAGGCTCTTGCGTGCGATGTGAGTATTTTACCACACAGACCAATTTCGTTATGTAAATATGCGCTTTATAATCTCCAGATAAAGAGAGCGAGAGAGGGCGGGCGGTCGTTTACCAGGTTAACATGATTATGTACACCTCTCAAAAGCGGTATGTAGACGTTGCATCCTTTGGCTAGAATTCGGAGGTAAAAATATATAGACAAAAAGTCCGAGTACGACCAAACTGTTTTCAGACAGTGCGAATGTGATTCTATGAATGACCAATAAATTAGTTAAACAAAACATTGCAATCGTGCGTAAAACCGACAGCTTCGCTTATCAGCTTTATACAGCAACTTCGTGTAACCGGACCCTTTTAACATTGTTACACTAGGATAAGTAATATTATTTGGTATGAAACTAACACCTTATTTTTTCTTAACAATATGATATGATTATATATGTTTAATAATTTCCAACATAAATATCCTTTCTTTCTTTCCATTCACTCGTCAAGTTTTGATAATTTTGCCAAGTTCAGAACACTCACACGAAAGTATTGTACATCAAATCGACAGCTTTCAATGAGTCATATCTCGCCTTCGTCCTTCTCGCCTCAATCGGGCGTATTAATTTATGGTCAGATCCTATCTACTTTTCATGCGACAGAAGATCACATTTGTTGCGGTAGACGTTTTTACATTATGTTTTCACATTAAACTCTGCATGGGTTTGAATTTTTAGCATGGTAACATTAGCCTCAGATTGCTTACGCAATCTCAGGCTAAAAACTGTCTACTCTTTTCAAAATATTATCAGCCTACGTCTACGCACTTCAGCCATTTGTGTAGGATCTTTTGTGTTACCGCTGTGAACTGTGACGTAGACCCATGTTTCAGGTACTGTGTAACAGCAGATATCAATGCCGCTCTTGTCTTAAATTTCTTTCCAGCAAGCCCTTTTTTAGTTCTGGAAACACATAAGTCACAGGGGGCGAGGTTTGGGTTATAAAGAGGATGAGACACCAATTATTAATTGTAAGAGTTGATAACCTGTACTGTAGCTTCGGCGGTATGGGAGGGGAAATATCGTGAAAAAGGAGGGCATGTTTGTGCTAACCTGGGACGCATTTGCTTTAGATTTTCTCTGAGGTTTTTTTTCAGAATTACTTCGGAATAGTACTTGGCAGTGACAGTTTGACCTAGTTCCTCGTGTTACCTTTTGATCTGCGGACAGCTGTCTAGGCACCCACTTGGCCCTTTCCTTATTCATGCCTAGGTGTTCGTGTTAAACATTGTTTGCCAATGTCTTATCGATGCTAAGCTTGTTGGACATCCCCTTCATAGTTATTCGACGATTTTTGTTGACAAAAGCTTAACATTTGCTAGCATTATTGCGGTCACCGCCTCAGCTGGCCGCCAAGTCCTAGGCCTGTCACTAACACTTGTTCTGCCTTCACGAAACCGAGAAACCCAGTTGTAGAAGGTTTAACGTGATATACATTTATCAGAAAATCTTTTTTCAAACTTCTGAAAAATGTAACAGGGCTTTTCACCTTCTGCAACCAGAACTTAATTACAGCTCCTCTAACAAAAAGTCCATGATAGACAAAACACCTATCATATATCAGAGTGCAAAATACATTGTAAACACAACTATCATAGAAAATAAACTGACCACGTTATTGGTGAATGAATGTAGTTCTCACCAATATATTATGTGTGTTAATAGCTGCACGTGGAAAGAGAGGAGCATGAAAAATCTGGATATTTTTTGGCCTTCCCTCGTATGTTGTCAAGGGTTTACCTACTACGATCTTACATTACCAATAATGAGACTTAACAGCTGGAACAATAAATTACGCATAGTAAGATTTTGTAGTTTTCAATTTATCAGTACACCCTGATTAATATGATGCTCATACATACGGGTCATCAAATTTTTATTACAAGTGTGAATGTGTAAGCCGAACACTGTATGGGTTACGTACATTGCAATTATTGTAACTGAGATAAGCCCAATTTAACTGTCTAGAAATAACAAAAAATAAATTAAACAACAGACAAAAAATGTTTAAACCAATGGCAGATCCAGTATTCATAAGAAATGGAAATTGAATATAAATACATTTTCAGTATATATGGAAGAATCGCGCCAAACAGGACGCGTTCAACAGAGCGTTGTTAAACTGAGCTTAGAGACTATACAATTAAATTTATGTGCAAAATGGACTCTCTTATTTCAAATATACATACCCAGATATATCCTAGAGTATGATCACCAAGAACTGGATCCTCATCGTGATGTCACCTGGAGTTGTACTCGCTAGCCGATTTCGATTGTGTAAAAATCATTTTAAAACTTGTAAGGGTTTAAACATAGACGCTTACTATAGTTTTGCGGTAACCCGGACGTTGTTTATTCTGATAAGTTTGAGTCAAACGGAAATAAGGTCTTAAAATAACTCTTGATTCCCCTGAACCTTTGCTATATATCAATAAAATGGCATAAACTCAATTTACCGTGAAGACTATAATTGGTTCATCTTTAAGTATTGAATGCTCGTTTGAGCGTATCTTGGGGCATCTGGATTTTTCTCTTATCTAAGCTTCAGAAATATCTAGACATCCCTTTAAGCTGTCTTTTTTTTTTTTTTTTTTACAAATATAACCATTTCACGAGTGCATGTAGAGCACATTGAGCAATCTGGACAGCCATACACTGTTTGTAGAATGTTTACTAATTGTCTAAATGAATTTTTAGTCGATGGATATATACAGAGTACATAGTGAAGTCTTGTTAAGTCTTATTTGACGCTCAAGTGAAATGAAAGGAAAAGTCACCTACATACTCATATCGTCGTTAGTCGTTGGGCGTTCCATTTTGTCCTACGCACTACCAACTGCGCTATGGCCTTTGATAAGATTATTTGAAACCTATTTTTCAAGAGGGTCGGCTAAGATGAAATACCGAAATTCTCCATTATTTGCATGAAAAGGTACCCTGCTATTTTTGCATGTCGAAGGCTAAAGGTTAAGTCTATAAAAATGAAAATAAGAATATTTCAATTGGCGATTTTTTTAAATTGGTAAATTAGTTTTCTGAAAATCGGTAAACTTATTTCGTTATTTAGCTTTGACATATCACTTTTTCATTTTGTTTTAGGAAAACTTGTTTACATTATGTCAGACTGTGTGAAAATTGGTATAGATTAATCCAAGTAACATCTTTCAACACATTAACGTCGAAGTAATGAAAAGCTCATATAACCGTTTTCACTGAAAGTAGCATTCAACAGTCAAGGACATATAACCCTAGCCAAAAATCAAAGTACTGTTAGAACCGTAAGCTAGAAAAGCATAGTTTTGTTAAGTAATCTCCTTTATTAAAAGTTATCATGATAAAGTAACCCAGGAGTTAACCCATTACAACACGACAAAATCTTAGACTGGTTCAAATTAAAAGAACTTACAAACGACAATTGTAAGTAAATTGGTTGAATTTAGAAATATTTCCCTACTTGGGTAGAAAACATTGTGGACAATAACAAGCAATTTCTTCATTGTCCACATTGTTTTCCAAAGTTTTTTCTTGAAATACTCAAAAAGCGAAATTGTAAGGGATGATTAAATAACATGTTTTTGAAAGAGTTCTCTACAATTTGAATGGATTTTGTAATATTCCTGAAATACATGAGAACTGCTTTTTATGGCGGAGGCAATTAATGGATTTAGTGGTTAAGCCTCCAGTGGCAGTTTGCACTCGTTGAATTAGAGAAGACCTCAAAATTTTGTATCAAAGCTGCTGCTTTGCTAGCTAACAAGCGTTTGAAATGTGTATACAACTCTGCCGCATCTTATTCCGTCCGCAACATATGTTGAAAAAAGATATTGGATAAAATGGGCCTGTGATTGACTAGTGAACTAACCATTTCCCGCTCAATCCCTGATTTTTACGTCCCTATGATGTCAAACTTGAGAAAACATTGTTGAAAAAGAAGAAATTCCACAATATTTTCTGTCATATAGGATGGTTACATTTTCGAAGATACTTAGTTTGAAATGTCGTCTGCTAACCCTTTGAATTTGGACAAGTCTGTAATTTTGAAAACCAGTAAAGGGTTAAGAAAATACATTGACTTACTCTATCGAAAATGTAAGCTAACAAAGCATAGATTTGTTAAGGAATCTACTTTGCTAAAGGTTATCATGATAAAAAAACGAGGTTAAAGTAACCCAGGAGTTAACCAATTACAACATGACAAAACCTTAGACCTGTTTAAGTTTAAAGAAGTTGCAGACGATAATTCCAAGTTGATTGAATTAAGAAAAGCTTCCCTTGATGGGTAGAAAACATTGTGGACAATGAAGAAATTGCTTGTAACAAGCATCGTTCATAATGTTTTCTAAAGCCTTTTTCTTGAGATGCTTGAAAGCGGCGTTGACTGGGGATGAGTTTAATAGCATGCTGTTGAAAGAGTTCTCTAAATTTAAATAGAGTTTGCAATACTCCTTTAAATACATAACAACTACTTATTATGGCGTAGGAATTCAGTCGATTTAATGGTTAAGCCTTCAGTGGCAGTTTGCACTCAGAGAACTTTGAGATGACCTCAAAACTCTGTCTGTTAACTAAGGCTAACAAAGCTAAAAATGAAGTATGCTTAACTACGTTAATTTACATAGCTTATTAAGATTTGTTGACTCTTTAGAAAGGAACTGCATTTCAATTTCTCAAATCCTGGCAGTTTCAACTGGACTAATTTTTTAGAACATGCCTTTTTCTACTTTTCGTATCCCCTTAGAAGGTACCTGTACTCCATTGAGATAGCTTTTTCTAATATAGCTCATTAGTAATTTTCTGTTTACCATTCAAATCAATCTTTTAGGGGAAAATCATTTCAAAACATACAGACAAATGAATGAATAGAAAAAAAATAATAACGATAATAATAATAATAACTGTTTCTTTATGGTTATTTTTATACCCTCCCTAAAACAAGGAATTTGAAATCTGGCAGTTATCAGAACTTCCACAGCATCTACTGTATATGCATTTATCTTGTATGTATGGCATATAATGCTTTTAAAGAAATTGAAAGTTTTAAATCGTATTTTCTTGAAAACATATATTTCTTTGCAGATAGATATGAATCCCATTGATTACATTCAAGGATAGAACAGAACTTTTCTCAAAGAGATAATTGGTTTTTGTACGTACCTCATCCCCAAAGAAAGATTTTTTGCGTGGCGTATAGAGTTCAATCTATAATCTTTCAGTATGCCTAACGGAAGATAAAACATCACTAACAGAATCATTAATAATCACATAATTGGGTCTGTGTTGATATCTAAAGTCAATTAACGTTTGTCGGTCAGTTACTACGATTTTAGCTACATCAGTACCTCGCTAATTCGAACGTCACCCGTCTGTAAGTATGCTTCGTTCGTATCCTTGTTTAAAACCCTTTAATTATCCGAACGTCAGTGGTTCGCAGTTCATAGCCCATTTTAAGTCTCGAACGTATGATTTTAGCACAAACTCCTATGTTTAATTCGTAGTTGTCATTAGTCATATCACGGACTAACAAAGTGTCTCAAATCTATACTTACCTTGATACTTAACGATTATTATGTAACTTTGATTAAAATAATTTTGTTTGTATTATAGCGAATTATTCGAGTGGTGGTTCCCATATTTATCGTCGAAAATTTCCTTTTAATTGCTGCGCTCCCATCAATATTAATAACATTTTCGTCATTTAAATGTTCTAACCATTTTATCTTAATCTGATATTGGTAAGGCAGAAATAATCGGCCCATTGTCGCCTTTTGATTATAGTGACAACACGTCGATGTTTGTTTACTCTCACGATTCTTTTGTTTCACGCCAAATGTTTAGCAGCGATCGTTTAAGAGATTTGTTACTAAGATTAGAAACAAACGTTGCGCATGCGCGTCTCGTTCCAACAAGGTAGGATAAACAATGATAGTCCTGCCACATGAATACTATGGTAGATAAACTCGAATCAAAAAGGAAATCATCTCGCTTCTATTGATCATGTTCAACCTAAAATCGTTTTCAAGTTCGCATTCATGTATGAACATTTGTATTGCTTGTTCTACCGTTTGTGATTTGTGTATTACGTTTTGTGCATTGCTTACGTCATTGATGTTCGCTGCTATTCCCGGTTGATATAGCTCCGTTGAAATGAATTTCGACGCCGAAAAGCCAAAATTAATCGTTTACCCTTGTCATGCTGAACCCGGAATATTCCGGTTTTGGCAGGAGGTGTAGACCAAGATCAGCCTGCACATAAGTGCAGTCTGATCTTGGTCTACACATTCTGCTTGTATCTCTCCTGTCAGAGTCATTTATGAAATTGATTTCTAAAAGAAATGTTGATTTTTGAACAACAAGTTTTAACAGTGCTTTCAGCCCTTTGATTTTACACCAATTCAGTAAGGTAATTTATACAGCACGACAAGGGTTAATATCACTCATTACGCAGCAAAAGAAAAAAAAGCTTTTCTCTGCCATTCAGTAGGTGTTCTTATGGTTATTCTAGATTATTATTTATTCATAATTTTGCAATACACAGTTAAAAATTAAACGTCTAATTCTCACCAATAAAAATGAAACTTTTATTGGTTGTTCAAAGAGTGATTTTGGTGACTGAACTACGGTTGTAAAGGGGGCAAGCAATTGACTAATCACGGCTGTCAATCATAGAATAAACCAACCAATCAAGTAATTTATTCAGCCCGGACCTGAGCTTATCAGCTCCGGTATTGACGCCATTTCTGTTTACCTATATTGCTGGTTTTGCGACTTAAACATCGTTACTACAGCTTATTCAAGCTGTAGTTACGACGTTTAGGTTACCAACCAACCATTTTATTTTTTTGTAACATGCTATTGGCCAAAAATTTTTCAAAATAACGCTGTTAAAAATCGAATCGGAACTTCCTGTCGGAGTCAATGGGCAAAAGAAGTAAGTGGTACGGGCAAGCGATCGGTCAAATGACAGATCGTCCCTGTAAATCGAAAACCGATTGGTCAGTCAAATAGTTTATTTAGTCGGGAAGTGAACTTATACTTTTGTTGGTTTTCATTCACTTGGGACTTTTATTCCTTGCTTGGGTCCTTATTGTGTTCTTTTCTTGAAAACAATTAAGAAAACAATGTTGAAAGTGAGTTAATTTGCTCTCAACAAGCAATTTCTTCATTTTCATCAATGTTTTCCACTCAGAAAGTGGAAAGAATCGAAAATGTCATAGTCTGCTACTCCTTCCAAATTTGACGAGTCTAAAATTTTGTCATGTTTTGGTAATGGGTTAAGGTATGAAATAAATGTGTATACATTTTATTGAAACCTAAAACCTAATGCGGCAAAACTTTTTTTTTTAAAGATTTCGTTTATCGTTCTACAATTAATCTTCATTGTTTAAAATTAGGTACCAAAGATGCCAATTGTCAAAATATACTAGTTTTACACAATGATTTCCCAATTACTTTCCTAGAGGGGCGTCAAAAAAACGTCACTGTGTAGGATTTGTAGATAACAACTCGTTTACACACACACAAAATCATACACGAGGAAAAGAAATGCAAAGTGCATGAAGAAGTTGAAGAGCCCTGTGCTTGAAATCATTTTTAAAGTCCCCAGAGCTACGAGTTTCTATGAAGATTGTTGTACGTTTCATATCGTAATATCTGTAACTAATGAAAGAATTTCGTGCTTCCTGACTTCGAAACAGAGGATCAAGTACACGCTTGAATATTTAATTTTTAGTTTCGTCTATCAAAAACGGGCGTTCTGATTGGTTGAAAAAAATTATTCATAACTCCACGAACAAAATTTTGAGCACGCAGCGATATGGTATGCTTCCACAAAAAGTAGTCCCATACAAAAAGGCTTCAATATTAATAAAATATTTGATTTTTTCGCTCGATGCTATTAAATTAAAGGAAATGAAGAGAATATTTTTTGTTTTCATGGAGATATGAACCGAAAAGCCTAATCACACTTCGCGTATTCATACAGTGTGATTAGATTTTTCGGTTCATACCTCCATGAAAACAAAAAAATATTCTATTCGTCTCTTAAAACATATTTGAATATAATTCTAGCCTTACCATACAAGGTAATATCTTTCAATATCTTTTTATTACGCATACTTGAAATATAGCCTTGAAAATCATACAGCTGGCATACATTTATTTTATCTCTATCATGGCTATGCAGATGTAAGCAAATTAACGACTTGTTTCCGATTACGATAAGGTAACATTTTAAGTGACCAGAGCATCTGTGATTCTAAATTCAGTCTAAAATTCACGTTTTACTGATAATGGATATATGGCAAAGAATGGCCCGCTCAATTACAATCATCTTGCTAGTATTTCTTACTTTTGGATGAGATTTGATTTCACGTAATATTTTGTTTGATGTTTTTAAAGTCATATAATTCATTTGGAACCATTGCTGGTGTTTGTTTAGTGATTTTTTCTAATTAAAGAACTTTTGGGATGTGGTCGTGATTTCTTTCTCGGGTGAGCGCCATCGAATTACTAGCTCCTTTTTTTCATATAAATGCCCTAAGAGTACATAATTAAATCGTGTCTTTGAACATAACATACCTGTACGTGATGTTAATGTAAGAATACATCGAGTCGAATCCCTAACGTGTAAAATGTACATGTCAGTTGTCTCTCACCTATTGGTTACTGAGATAATAATTGACAAGAATTGGATGGTGTACTTGTTTTGGTGAGTGTAACGAATAGAAGCATTGGTTAGATGCACCAGCCCTCGTAGGGTAAGTTGATTAAATCAATTTGGTGTAGAAATGGGCCAATAAGAACATATTAACATATTTATAAACACTTTGTTAAACATGTTAACTATCCGTGTTCTCTGAAATCATTGTAGAAGGCGTGATACATTTGCTAAAAATTCAAAAGATAACGATATCAATTAATATTTTGGGTTTATTATAGAAATACGATTCCCGGCTTTGACTCCAGCTGGTAGTTATAATTTGATTATAAACTTTGGAATTATCCGTTGGCGGGCGACCAAAGTGTCGTAAATATATAGCTTTACTTAAGCTGTATTTACGACATTTTGCTCGCAAACCGACGTATGTTGAAAGGAAAGAGCACATTTTTTCATCTATAAGCTTTGATTTGTTGAATTGGGTTTAACACATCTTTTCACAGTATTTCAGTCATATCGCGACGGTTGGAGCCAATTGATTCTTGTTATATCTCACACCAGTACTACCACTACATCCTTTCCTAGCCTCCAGCTGCTATCCCAATTATGTCTACGATTATCTACTCATTGTTTAGAGACAAATGTCGGAAAGGATATGTGCCGCCGCCAGGGATCGAACTCGTCTATTTGCAATCCTGCATGATACCATGAATGAATAAAATTTCATCTAGAATATCAGTTTAATCCTTCAGATGAATTAATTCAGGAAGTAGTAAATTTAGATTCAACTTTTTACAGTGTTGTCAGACGTGACATTTTTCGAGTGGTAGATGCAAATCATGAGATTGATGACATAAGAAGAAAAATACATGATAAGAAGAAAAATACATGCCATTGTCATTGGTAAATAAAAACCCCGTATTCAAGCTGAAGTTACGAGGTATTCGTCGTGAGCTGACCATATAGTCTCATAAGAAATAAGAATGTGACAGTTAAATAAACTTCAATCTGAAATTAAAGTTAATTGATTCTAAAGGAAACTAATATGAAAAAGGCAAAGCCTCAGAACGATCGCAGTTTCTCGACAGTTAAAACTTCCAAAATGTATGCGAACTCCATCATGTCATATCATTTAATTGGAATGGAAATTGTTGCTATATTCAGTACAATAAGAAATACACTGTATTTATCATTAAAATTCTACCACTTCGAATTTACTAGTGTATTTCTTTATAGCCAAAATTGATTCAGAGTTTTACAAAATGGCAAAGGATTAGGCAATTGGTACCCAAATTTAACGGGAACCAAGAGATCATATGAAATGGTGTTTTTGTTGTTTTGTTTTCTCAGTCATTGATATGTACATGTATTTAAAATCAAAGTACTGTAAGCTAGCAAAGTATTGTTTTGTTCAGTTATCTTCTTTGTCAAACGTTATCATGATAAAGAAACGAGGTTAAAGTAACCAAGGACCTAATCTTCAGTTATAGGATGTCATGGGTTCAATCCCAAGCGGCGACACATGTCCTTCGGACATTTGTCTCTCACCAAAAGGTGGACAATCTAAACTAAGTGGGATAGCAGCTGGAGGCTTGGAAAGAATGTAATGGTAGTACTGGTGAGAGAAATACCAGGAATCTGTTGTTAGGTCTCCAGCCGCTGACTGAAATACTGTTAAAAGTAGCATTAAACCTCATTCAATCAATCAGTTTAACTGTATTCTAGTTATATCGCGGCGGATGAAGGGGTTACAGACTGCGTTATGACAGTGGTCCGGGATTTTATTATGATAAATATTCTGACCAAATATCAAGACATTAAAATTTTGATTTAAAAATGTGGCCTCTAGAGTGAACACAAGGTATTTTCTAAGATTTGACCTAATGTATTACCCCAAGGGACCAAAACTTGACTGGAAATTTATGGAGACAAATATTCTGACAAAAATCACATTTGACCCAAAAATTTGGCCTCTATAGTACACATAAGATGTTGACAGACTAAACATGTCGCACGCCGGACAAGGCATGATCAAATAAGCTCACCTAGAGCATGTTTTGTTCAGTTGAGCTAAAACTGTTCGGTTTGCAAAAGGCCAATCGATGATATACATATTATGAAAATTGCATCTAAATCCATCATCATGTCAGTATAAGTAAAATCGATTGATTTATTGCATGAAGTTTAACACCAATTAACCCATTACCTAATGGCAAAATTTTAGACAAGTCAAAATTCAAAGGAGTTGCAGACAACAATTTGAAGCCAATAGAATTTTAGAATGATCAACTTTCTGGACAGAAAACATTGTTTTAAATGAAGAAATTGCTTGTTACATGCAATTCCTTCATTTCATGCAATGTTTTCTCAATGTTTTTTTGGGGGGAGGGGGGTCAAAAGGCTTCACTGTGTGGAAATGGGTCAAACAATATTTCAGTTATATCATGGTCACTGGTGCATTATGAGCAGCCATAGGGTGTTATCAACTGAGTGACCTGGATTCAGCAGGACAAGTTAAAGAAGTAAACAAGCTAGTTTTCTGTGATCCAGTAAAAAATGTATAACCCAATAATTTTGATGACACATATTCTGTGAAATTTTCCCCCCAAAACCATCCAAAAGAATTTAAGTTAAAAAAAATAAATATACATACAGATGAGCAGACACAATTTTGGCCAAGATAAGCCTCACCCTGCCTACAGCAGGGTATGTAAATGAATAAATTGAATAGTTTTAACCATTGTCATGCTGAATCTGGAATAATTCAGTTTTGGCAGGAGGTGTAGACCAAGAACAACCTGCACATAAGTTTTTATGAGATTGATTTCTAAAAGAAATATTGGTTTTTGAACTAGTTCTATCAGTGCTCTCAGCCCTTTGGTTTTACAGCAAATCAGTAAGGTTATTTATACAGCATGACAAAGCATTTGAAAAAGACTTTTCCCATTAACCCATTTCAATCATCATGCCAAATAAGAGAAATGAATCTTAAATAGGCTTGAAGTAATTGTAAATGTGAAGGTTTTTAAGTAAGTTTTTGAAGTTGTTTGACCTTGACAAATGACCTTGACCTTGATGAATGACCTAGACCTTGGTATCTGTGGATTCACCAATCAGAGTAAAACTAGAAAATATGAAATCCTGGTGCAAAATCATGGCAACTAAGACATTTATCAAACACTTTTCTTCAGTCTATATTTATCTCCAAATATCTCATCCTGGTGACAATCATTTTTTCATTGCAATTAGGCCAGTGGCAGTCACTTTCGTTCATTATCTTGATTTCCAAATGGTTTATTTCATTCAATAAGGTATCTTTTTTTTTTTTATTCAAAATCATGTGGGACCACCAGACAATTTGTCCCTTTATGCACCAGCTATTTATAACGTCTGGGGAGGGAATCGAACCCCCATACATGATTTTGAATAAAGAGACACATTTTATATGGTCCTGATTGATTGAATATCTAGCAACATCAGTTTAATCCATTTTGAACCAACCAAAAGTAATTGATTAATGTCAATTCAAACAATCTTCTATTTATAATATGAAATTCAAAATTTCTGAAATTTAACCCTTGTCATTCTGAACCCGGAATATTCTGGTTTAGGCAGGAGCTGTAGAGAAAGATCAGCCTGCAAGTAAGCGCAGTCTGAAATTAGTCTACACCTCCTGCTTGTACTTTCCCTGCCAGAGTTGTTTATGAAGTTGATTTCTAAAAGAAATATTAAATTTTGAACAACAAGTTCTATCAGTGCTTTCATCCCGTTGATTTTACAGCAATTCAGTAAGGTAATGTATCCAGCAAGACAAGGGTTAAAATGTTGATGACAACTCAAAACCATTACATGACATCATGTGTAGCTGGGTGACCCATCCATTAGGAAAATGGTAAATAGATATAGATTAACAATTACTAGATCAGTATGTAGAGTACTCCAGTCCCAGGACATCCTTACTCAACAGCAAGATCTAAATAGATATTCACTTGTTAAAGGGTTAAGTTACAAAAATGACAAAGAAGCCTGAGAGGACATGATAAGCAGCTTTTTAAGTCAATCTTGGCAGGATTTTAATCTTTCCCCCCATGGACTCAAGTGTTTGTAACTTTGCATTATAAGGGTCATTGCATAACTCATTAATGCACCATTCTGATTTTTGAAGCTGTGAAGTATCAAAGTTTTTAGTGGTAAAAAGAGAAATTGCTAAGTCAATTTCTCCTTTCTTCACAATGATTTCTACCTATTTTAAAAGAAACAGACTTTGAAATGTTGTCTGCACCTTATTTCAGTTCAGCCTAGTCTAAAAAATTGTTGCCTTTATAAAGGGTTCAGATTTGGGAGGCCATCACCTTCTTTCAACTGAGACCAGTCTAAAATTTTCTGATGTGGTAATGTGTCTAAAGAGGTTGCAGACGAAACTCAAAGCTTCTGAAATTTGAAAAATAAGTGTCAGATAATGTAGAAAACATTATGAGAAAAGCTCAAAGAAATTGCTTATTACAAATAATTTCTTCTTTTCTCACAATGTTTTTAACTGTTCATTTTCTACATAGCATGTGTGGGATTGTGTGGTAATGGCTAAAAACATTGTTTGATGGACTGAATGATTTTAACTCCAATTGTATTTCAGTCATATTGTTACAGCTAGAGCAATTTACCAAGGATTCTTGGTACACCAGTAATATCACTTTATCCTTTCTAAGCCTCAAGCTGCTCATCCAACTTAGGTTTACCATAATCCACCTATTGGTGGTCGATTAATATTAGAGAGGATAATTTTTGTAGCCAGGAATCAAACCTGTGACCCCATGATAAGGAGTCCTACACCCTACCAACTGTGGTATGGCACAGCCTGAATCTGAAACATTCAATTCAAAGCCCTGAAGTTAAATGTTGAAAACCAATTGAAAGCCAATTGCTTGTGGCACAGCCTGAATCTGAAACAGGGTTCATACAGACAAGGCCAAGTAAAATTCAAGGACTTTTCAAGGACAAATCTTACCATTTTCAAGGACTTATTATTGAGTAATACAAAAGTGCCAAAGATCGATAATTAGTTTACTCGCCGGCCAATCAAGTGCCAAATCCGCATGTGACCCTAATTTACAGTTAGCAATAGTTTAAACTTGACCCAACTTCGGGTATCAAGTTTTGTAAACTATTTGTAATGGAGGATCGGCTTGACTTACACACGTTCTAAGTCTTATCAAAAAGGGGCATCTAATACTGCGCCAATTTAAATTGTCGTTACTCGTGAAACAAATTTCTTTTACTATAATATGGGATGTGTATATAAATCGAGACATGACCAGACTTCAGGTGCCGTTCGTATAAAGTCGGAATACCTCAGCACAGCGCTTTTATGAAATTATTTGTCACAAGTTAGCACGTTACACTGGATTTGAAATTTGTAGAAAAAAAGTCACCTCGTTAATATATGTTTTATAGTTTTAATTCACGATAAGACACGTAGCCGATATAATTCAAACCATAAGTGGAAATCCGCAGAATGCAGATAATTTTAATATAAACGAAAACAACTTCATAATATCACTAGTTCTGTCAATAAAGTTAAAGAAACAACGAATCACAAAATCTTACTTCAGGGGTGGAAAACGTCCGAATAATAAATCGGAAATCAACTACAATTGATAAATGACCGAGATTTGTGCACAAATTTTACTCTGGAAAAATAGTGCAACACGTGGGCGACCCACTCGAGTTTGTCTCGCCGGTCTTTTTGATGTACGTCACGACCCTGCGATCCCATAGAGTAGAATGGACTGACCCGACATTTTTGTGACGTCAGCTGTGTTTTTCCATCAACAACGGCTCGTGTTGAGAGAAAGTCGCTATGACTGTGTTAGATATACAGAGCTTTGGATAACTAGCTCATGAAAAAGTACACCATTACTAAAATTAAATCGGCGGGGGAGGTGGCATTGTCCAGGACCCATTTAAATTTCCAAGTTTTCGGAGCCCTGGATAGGAAGGATCTAGGATGGTTACTTTCTTCATAATTGGGTTTTATTTTTCGTACGAACCGGGGCGTATTAGGGGAAAAAGATGTTCGTGTTTTCTGTCAATTCTATGTGATTCACGTACATTTTTACTTTTTCGGACACGCTGCGTAGTGCAGCCACTATTTCGCAAGGGAAGCAACTCAAATTCCGATTTTTGCCATAAACATTCAGCCTGTACCTACATTATGGCGAATTCGCCGATCTTTTCTTTTTTATTCAGACGTGCCGAAATTCTTCTTAAATGCTCACTTTTGATTTTGAAACCGAATCTAACTGTCTGGAATACCGGAATAAGTGAAATTCAAGTGCTTTTCAAGGCCAATGGCTATTTTTCAAGCGCTTTTCAAGGCAAATTTAGTTTTCAAGGGCTTTTCAAGACAGCCCTTCATTTTCAAGTACTTTTCAAGCCTGTGCGAACCCTGTGAAACATTCAATTCAAAGCCCTGAGGTTAAATGTTGAAAACCAATTGACCGCTATGGCCATAAAAACCTTATACAGTTCCTTCTTGGTGGGTGAGTCTAAGGGAATTCATTGGACATCAGAAAAGTCTGAGAGCCCAGGCAAATTTGTGAGTTTCAGGCTCACAAAACCCATGTCCTTAACTTCTTATAATCCCTGCCATCAGTGTCCCACTCAGATTTTTGATTGGGATTTTGTACCCTCTGCTTTGCAAAAATGGGGGTTAAAAGACAAAAAATTGGGATAAAAATTAAAACCCTTTTCACCAATTAAGCTTTAACCCATTACCAGATGGCAAAATTCTAGACTGACTTAAAATTGAAAGAAGTTGCAGATCATGACAACCTAAAGTTAATGAAGTAGAAAATATTGTGTGAAAAAGAGAATTTGCTTGTTGGAAAAGGGTTCAAGAAGCTGCTGACACTGACAGCAATATTTGGTCAATAAAATCTCTAAATTCCTGGTCTTTTTGGGAAGAAAACATTTATGATGATGAAGTAAATTGCTTGAAACAAGCCTTTTCTTTATTATTTCATTAAGACTTACAAAGCCTTTTTTGTGGGGGGGGGGGGGGGGGGTTACAAAAGCAGCATTGTGTCGGATTGATTATGGGTTAACTCATTACCACATGATGATCCTGTCTGACGCCCTGAAGAAGTACAATCATGGAGAGATTTCCTGGCAAAGAAGAAATTGATTATGAAAAGCAACTTCTCTTTATCTCAATGATATTTCTATCCTGACTTCTGAGAGTCAAAAGCGCCAAAGCCAATGTTGGTTAAAAGTCAGGTCTGAAACTTATAAGGGCTGAGAAAGGGCTTACCGTAAACTCATTCCCAAGACCAGTGAAGGTCACCCCACCCACCCGTACAGCCTGCCCTATGTCAATTGCGTTTATGGAACAAGTACAAACTAATGCAGTGTGTATTCAATCTGTTGAATGAAAAAAAAAAAATGCATAATTTAAATGGACAAAAACTCATTCAAACTATCTTAAGCTTTGAGTTAAAAAGTAGATTTAAATTTGACTTACCAAAACGCGCGAAACGGACGATGACAGATAGTTCCGTCGGAGTGAATAACCTTCAGTAAAAATACAAAGATTTTTTTCAAAGCCGATACCGTTTCGGTGTGATCTTATTTCACAAATAGTTATTCTGTATCCAGAATTTATTTTAGATTTTATTTCTTCTTCTTGACCTTTGACCCTGGCAATTTTGACCAATCAAATCATTTGCTGCGGCGCCCTTATGCCGAAAAGTTACACAAAAAATTTTCTCATAGTAAAAATGCGGGTCTGGTCTAATTCATTTATATTCACAATCGTCTTTAAAAAAATAACAAAAGACGGTACTACCGCGAAACGATCTTCGATCGTGTCTTGCTTCGCAAGACACGATCTGCGATCGTTATAATTCAATCTTCGTTAGTTTAAGTTTAAAATGGTACATTCAAGAATTTAATAATCTATCATCTTGTCAAGATCATTGAAATAGTCATAAAACATTAAATCGAATATTTATTTCAGCAGGTGTAAAGTGGAATGAATACAGAATAAAAGCGCAATGGAATTGTGTTTGAATTGCCCCGCGTCAAATAAAATTTCATTAAGTGTTCAGACGTTTCTTAAATCGCCTCGTAACTTCTTTTCAATTTGTAATTATTGCCTTGAACTTAGACTTCTCTTTAAACTTATTGCTCTGTCCTTTTGTATCTTTTTAACAGTGAACCGATTTTCCTTCGAATTTCTTGAAATTTTGAACACAATGACACCAAACCGTTTCGACACACCAATATTTAAGACTTGTCCAAATCAACAAATTTACAGACGATAATTTCAAGTTGATTCGATTTCAATTTTTTTGTCTTTTTTGTTAGTAAACATTGTAGATAATGAAAAAAATGCTTGATACAAGCGATTTCCTCGTTTTTCAAAGTGTTTTTCTAAGCAGTTTTCTTCAGGGGCGTAAAAAGGAGGGGCTGTATGGGAATGGGTTAATTTTGTTTCTCTTATACTGTGATGAAATAGATGAAGACCCTGGAAAGGTGACTGTGAAAAATGTGAGACATCAACAATCGTCAAACAAAAGATTTCGAAATTATTTCAAGTAAATAGTTAGGTAGAAGGAGAGGTTGTGCTTAGGGATTTCCCTGCCTTTTTGTCTCGTTTTAACCTATTCAGAGGGGGTACAGAAACACGTGAATGGGGAAGATACTGAAGATTTTTAGGGATTAGCTGACATGGTCGACCGAAGTATAATTCGATAGTTGAGGTGATCTTCCCTATTAAAGCTGCACCAATTAGATAGATCAAAGTCAGTTTACATGTAGCTTGTATGTGGAGGACACACGTGTGAAGTGCTTGATTTGTTGTTTGTTTTTTTAAGTCATTGGGTGTTTTAAGGCAATGGTCCCTTTCACTCAGTTAATCTTATACATGGGGGCAGAATAATTGCAACAGAACTTCTAAATATACCACAAAGTGGTTGATAATATATATGTGAAAATAAATGCACTATTTTGAGCAAGATAAAAGAAATTATGATTTTTTTTCTTTTTGATCCATTAAATCTAAATCAGTATGTATTGACATGTGCTGACCATTATCCTGTGGTTAGGCAGATACTCCTCGTGTCAAAAGACTATATGGACAATCAAAAGCTGACATACCTTTACCAATAGGACAATTTAAATTTCACCTCATGTGCAAATTCTTTCACTGGTTTTCTTTTTTATGCTTGTTTTGCTTTTCTCTTGTTTCTTTTGTTGATGTTTCTGCTGTTGTTGTTTCGTTTTTGTTTTATCTGTTGTGGTAACCTCTTTGTGTATTTGACCCCGATTTCCCTTGTAAATGCGTTTATCATGAGCACGAGATCACTTAGACCGAAAATGACTTGGGTCAAGTGCTGTTTACAGACGAGTCGATTGTGGACTTTAACGATAGAC